>BMAV01002468.1:0-22585 GCA_019973955.1 Trichonephila inaurata madagascariensis | reverse complement strand
ATATGTTTGTGTTCAGCTTTACTAATTAATTTCTGATTATATTACGATAGAGTTTAAAACAGAATTATAATTAGAATTTAATACAAACATTTTTCATATAGGATGCTAAATAAAGTTTCAAATGTTAACATCGGAATTTTTTTTAAAAAAAAGCATTATATTCCTTTCGAATTTAATTTACTGAATTAATTTAATTTAATTGAACGAAATTCCAATTAGTTCAAAAGTTATGCCCAACTGTTTCTTTGAAATTCGTCCCGTCTTTCAATAGTCTGATTCGGTGACACGCCAACCACTATTTTTCATTTACCCTAGAAACTTACCAAAGTCACCCATTTCACTCGAAATTTTACCAGGATTCTAAATCTGGTCTCCGTTTTGAGAAATTCCTGTAACTTTTTTTTAAATGAAAGAGCTTCTTTAAAAAACTGACCATGCCTTGCAGGAAAGCTAACTTACAGTCATTTCTAGAGGTACCTGAAGTATTTGGTAGAAATTGTACTAGTTTTGCTAATTAAAGGTTAAATTCTATTTTGCCGCTCCCAAATACATGTAAATTGCACAAGTTTTGAAAATCTTTTTTTTTTTGAATTTTTTGTTAGGGGACAACCGTGTCTGAAATACGGACCCCCATTCTAGTAGGTCTCACCAATAGCTCGGTACATTTCACCCCAAAACCTTACCGTAGTGAACCATTTTACTCGAAATTTTACCAGGAATCTAAATCTGGCCCCCGTTTCACGAAATTCCTGTAACATTTTTTTAAAAATGAAAGAACATGAAAAAAACGGACCATTTTTGGCTTGAAAGCCAACTTACCGACCAAATTTAAAAAACCGTGTGGCATTCAAACGGGGAGCCGCTCCCAAACCCGAAGAAACTTAAATTTTTACTCTGCGATTATTAGAACTCGAATTATTGCACTCTGGTAATGCATTTCTATGACAAGTGTCAGAAAAACACCGAAAAAAAAGTAAAAAAATCTTAATATCGTATTATCCATTTTTAAGCGTTCCTCTTTCAAATGGGCTTAATTGCAACGCATTTCTCATTTCCGTGAGTTTCGGTCATTTTTTTGTCATGCTCCAATTCTTGCCAAACATAGTTTTTCATGCGCAGAATTTAACGCTGATCACGAATATCTATGGCGCTTGTCGAAATCCCAATTAGTTCAAAAGTTATGCCCAACTGTTTCTTTGAAATTCGTCCCCTCTCTCAATAGTTTGATTCGGTGACAAGGCAACCACTGTTTTTTTTTCCCTAGAAACTTACTAAAAGACCCATTTCACTCTAAATTTTCCCAAGAACCTAAATTTGGTCTTCTTTTCGTGAAATTCCTGTAACTTTTTTTTTATTAATGAAAGACCTTCTTTAAAGAACTCACCATTTCTTGCAGGAAAGCAAACTTATAGTTATTTCTAGAGGTACCTGAAGTATTTGGTAGAAAATGTACTAGTTTTGCCAATTAAAGGTTGAATTCTATTTTGCCGCTCCCAAATAAATGTAAATCGCACAAGTTTTGAAAATCTTTTTTGAAAATTTTTTGTTAGGGGATCGCCATCTGAAATGCGGCCTCCTATTCTAGAAGGTCTCACAAATAGATAGGTACTTTTTACTCCAAAACCTTACCAAAGTACCCCATTTTACTTGGAAACTACTTTACTACCGACCAGGAATCTAAATGTGATCTCCGTTTCACGAAATTCTTGTAACTTTTTTTTCAAAATGAAAGACCTTGAAAAAACCGACCCTTTTTGGCTTGAAAGACAAATTACAGACCGATTTAAAAAAAAAAGCAGGTGTCATTAGAACGAGGAGCCGCTCCAAAACCCGAATACACTTAATACTTTACACTGCGATTATTAGAACTCGAGTTATTGCACTTGAGAATGCATTTCTAATATATCAGAAAAACACCGAAAAAAAAGTACAAAAATTTTAATTGCGGTATTATCCATATTTAAGCGTTCCTCTTTCAAATGGGCTTAATTGCAGCGCATTTCTCATTTCCGTGCGTTTCGGTAATTTTTTTGTAATGCTCCAATTCTTATTAAACTTAGTTTTTCTTTCGCAGAATTCAACGCTGATCACGAAAATGTATGGCGCTTGTCGAAATTCCAATTAGTTTAAAAGTTATGCCCAACAGTTTCTGTGAAATTCGTGCCCTCTTTCAATAGTCTGATTCGGTGACAAGACAGCCACTTTTTTTTTTTCCCTAGAAACTTATAAAGAAACATTTCACTCGAAATTTTAAGAACCAAATTTCTGTCTCTTTTCACGAAATTCCTGAAACGTTTTTTTTAAAATAAAACACCTTCTTGAAAACACCGACCTATTTGGCTTGAAAGCCAACATACCGACCTATTTTTTAAAACCTTCCAATTCGCACCAAACTTAGTTGTTCTTTCTCAGAAGTTAAAGCTGATAACGAAAATGTATCGCGATTGTCGAAATTCTATTTAGTTCAAAAGTTATGCCCAACTATTTCTTTCAAATTCGTCCCCTCTTTCAATAGTCTGTTTCAGTGATATGCCCAACACTTTTTTTTTTTCCCTAGAAACTTACCAAAGTGACCCATTTCACTCGACATTTGACCAGGAATCTAAATCTGGTCTCCTTTTCACTAAAAAATTTCTGTAACTTTTTTTTAAAAATGAAACACCTTCTTGAAAAAACCGACCTATTTGGCTTGAAAGCCAACTTACCGACCGTTTTAAAAAACCGGACAATTCACAACAAACTTACTTTTCCTTGATCAGAATTCAACGCTGATCACGAATATATATGACGCTTGTCGAAATTTCAATTAGTTCAAAAGTTATGCCCAAATGTTCCTTTGAAATTCGTCCCCTCTGTTTCAGTGACATGCCCACCACTATTTTTTACCCTAGAAACTTACAAAACTCACCCATTTCACTCGAAGTTTTACCAGGAATCTAAATCTGGTCTCCTTTTCTCAAGACTCCTGTAACGTTTTCTTAAAAATGAAACAACTTCTTGAAAAAACCCACCTATAGGACTTGAAAGCCAACTTACCGACCGATTTTTAAAAATCAGCCAATTCTCGAGAAACTTAGTTGTTCTTGCTCTGAAGTCAAAAGCTATGCCCAACTGTTTCTTTGAAATTCGTCTTTTCTTTCAATAGTCTGTTTCAGTGACATGAACACCACTATTTTCTTTTTTACCCTAGAAACTTACCAAAGTGACCCATTTCACTCGAAATTTGACCAGCAATCTAAATCCGGACTCCGTTTTACGAAATTCCAGTATTTTTTGTTTTAAAAATGAAACACCTTCTTGAATTAACCGACCTATTTGGCTTAAAAGCCAAATTACCGACCGATGTTAAAACAACGACCAATTCTCACTAAACTTAGTTTTTCTTGCACAGAATTCAACGCTGATCACGAATATGTATGGCGCTTGCCGAAATTCTAATTAGTTCAAAAGTTATACCCAACTGTTTCTTTGAAATTCGTCCCCTCTTTCAATAGTCTGTTTCAGTGACATTCCCACAACTATTTTTTTTTTTACCCTAGAAACTTACAAAACTCACCCATTTCACTCGAAATTTTACCAGGAATCTAAATCTGGTTTTTTTGCACGAGGTTCCTGTAACGTTTTTTTAAAAATGAAACAACTTCTTGAAAAAACCTACCTAAAAGGGATTAAAGCCAAATTACCGACCGATTTTAAAACCCAAACAAATCTTACAAAACTTATTTTTTCTTGCTAAAGAATTAAACGCTGATCACAAATTTGGGCGCTTGTCAAAAAGTCAAATTAGTCCAAAGTTATGCTCAACTCTGTGTCTTTGAAATTCGCCCCTCTTTTCAATAGTGTGTTTCAGTGACATCCCACCACTTTTTTTTTCCAAAAATTTTTACCACAAAATGACCCTTTTCCCACTCAAAATTTTGGGGCCAGGAATCAAAATCTGGTCTCCTTTTCCTAAAAATTCCTGTAACTTTTTTTTTAAAAATGAAACAACTTTTTAAAAAAACCGACCTATTTGGCTGTAAAGCCAATTTAAAAAACCCCGATTTTAAAACCTTCTAATTCTCCAAAAAAACTTAGTTGTTCTTTCCCCAAAGTCAACGCTGTGACCCGGATATTTATCGGGGTTGTCAAAAATTCTATTTAGTTAAAAAGTTATGCCCAACTTTTTTCTTTGAAATTCGCCCCCTCTTTCAATAGTTTTTTTTCAGTGACATGCGCACCACTATTTTTTTTTTTTTTTACCTAGAAACTTCCCAAAAGTGACCCATTTAAACTAGAAATTTGACCGGGAATCTAAATCTATTTTTCCTTTTCCCGAAATTCTTGTCTTTTTTTTTTAAAAATGAAACCCTTTGGAAAAAAAACTCACCTATTTGGCAAAAAAGCCAAATTACCACCGTTTTTTAAAACGCCGACTAATTCCCCACCAAACTTACTTTTCTTGCACAGAATTCAACGCTGATCACGAATATGTAAGCGCGCTTGAAAAAATTTCAATTAGTTAAAAAGTTATCCCCAACTGTTTTTTTTGCAATTCGCCCCCTCTTTCAATAGTCTGTTTCAGTGACATCCCCCCAAAAACCAAAATTTTTAAAACCTAAAACCTTTTACAAAAAACGGGCCAAATTTAAAAATTCGAACTTTTTAAAATTTAAAAATTTTGGCCTAAATTTCCTTTGAAAATTCCCCTTTTAAAAACTTTTTTTAAAAAACCCCTTTTTTTGAAAAACCCAAACCACAAATTTTTTTATCGCGTTTTTCGTTTTTCCCATTTAGTTCAAAACTTATCCCCCTTTTTTTTCTTTGAAATTCGCCCCTTTTTTCAATGGTTTTTTTTCATTTGACACGCACCACTATTTTTTTTTTTTTTTCCCCTAGAAACTTACCAAAGTGACCCTTTTTAACTAGAAATTTGACCGGGAATCTTCTAGTTTCCGTTTCACCAAAAATTCTTGTCTTTTTTTTTTTAAAAATGAAACCCCCTTTTAAAAAAAACTGACCTATTTGGCAAAAGCCAAATTACCGACCGATTTTAAAAAAAAACTAATTCTCACCAAACTTACTTTTCTTGCACAGAATTCAACACTGATCACGAATTGTAAGCCCCTTGACGAAATTTCAATTGGTTAAAAAGTTACCCCAACTGTTTCTTTGCAATTGTCCCTCTTTCAATAGTCTGTTTCAGTGACGCCCCCCTATTTTTTTAACCAAAAGGAAACTTACAAAACTGCCCAAATTTAAAACCGACTTTTTACCAGGAATCTAAATCTGGTCCCCTTTTCCCGAAATTCTTGTAATTTTTTTAAAAAATAAAACAACTTCTTGAAAAACCGACCTATTTGCCCTTAAAAGCCAACTTACCGCCCAAATTTTTAAAAAACTGGCCTTTTCTCCCCAAACTTACTTTTTTCTTGCCCCAAATTCAACCCAGACCCGGTTTTTTATCGCGTTTTTCGAAATTCCATTTAGTTAAAAAACTTTTTTTTAAACTGTTTCTTTTGAAATTCGCCCCCTCTTTCAATAGTTTTTTTTGTGACATCGCACCACTATTTTTTTTTTTTTTTTACCCTGGGAAACTTCAAAGTGACCCATTTTTTTAGAAATTTGACCGGGAATCTAAATCTAGTTTCCTTTTTCACGAAAATTCTTGTCTTTTTTTTAAAAAGGGGAAACCCTTCTTAAAAAAAACTGACCTATTTGGTTTAAAAAGCCAAATTACCGACCGTTTTTAAAAACGCCTACTAATTCTCCCAAACTTACTTTTTTCAGGGGAATTCAACACTGATCCGAATATGTAAGCGCGCTTGACGAAATTTCAATTAGTTAAAAAGTTATGCCCAACTGTTTCTTTGCAATTCGTCCCTTTTTCCCAATAGTCTGTTTCAGTGACATGCCCAACACTTTTTTTTTTCCCCTAGAAACTTCCAAGTTGAACCATTTCACTCAAAATTTGACCAGGAATCTAAACCCGGACTCCGATTCAGAAATACCTGAAATTTTTTTAAAAAATGAAACAACTTCTTGAAAAAAACGACCTATTTGGCGAAAGCCAACTTACTGCCCAATTTTAAAAACCGGGTGTCATTCGAACGGGGAGCCTTTCCCCCAAACCCAAAAAGACACTGAAAACATCACCCTGCGATTATTGGGAACTCGAGTTATTGCACTTTTTGTAATGCTTTTTCTATGACAAGAAATCAGAAAAACAACGAAAAAAAAAAGAAAAAAAATTAATTGCCGTATTTTTCCGAAGCCTTCCTCTTTCAAAAGGGCTTAAGCAACGCATTTCATTTTTCCGTGCTTTTTGGGTCTTTTTTTCGTCTTTTTCTCATTCTTAACAAACTTAATTTTTCTTGCATAGAATTCAACGCTCATCACGAATATATATGGCGCTTGTCGAAATTCCAATTAGTTCAACAGTTATGCCCAACTTTTTTTTGAAATTCGCCCCCTTTTTTCAATAGTCTTTTTTTCAGTGACATGCCCACCACTTTTTTTTTAACCTAAAAAACTTACCACAAAATGACCCATTTCACTCAAAATTTGACCGGGAATAAAAATCTGGTCTCCGTTTTGAAATTCTTGTAATTTTTTTAAAAAAATGAAACAATTTCTTAAAAAACCCGACCTATTTTGCCTTGAAAGCCAACTTACCGACCAATTTTAAAAACGGGCCCATTTCCCCACCAAACTTACTTGTTCTTGCCCCAGAATTCTACGCTGATCACAAATTTTTTATGGCGCTTTTCGGGGAAATTTCCCTTTTTTGGTTAAAAAGTTATCAACTGTTTTTTTTTGAAATTCGTCTTTTCTTTCAATAGTCTGCTTCAGTGACACCCACCACTATTTTATTTTTCCCCTAGAAACTTAACAAAGTGACCCATTACACTCGAAATTTGGCAGCAACCCTAAATTCGGACTCCTTTTCCCACGAAATTCAGTATTTTTTTTTTAAAAAAAATGAAACACCTTCTTGAATTAACCGACTTATTTGGCAAAAGCCAAATTACCGACCAATTTTAAACACCGACCAATTCTCCTAAACGAAAGTTTTTCTTCCCAAAATTCAACACTGATCACGAATATGTATGGCGCTTGCCGAAATTCTAATTAGTTCAAAATTTAAATGCCCAACTGTTTCTTGTAAATTCGCCCCTCTTTCAATAGTCTTTTTTCAGTGACATTCCCACCCACTATTTTTTACCCTAAAAATTTTACAAACTCACCCCATTTCATAAAATTTTTCAGGAATCTAAATCGGGTTTTTTTTCCCGAGATTTTAAAAGGGGGGTTTTTAAAAATAAAAACAACTTCTTAAAAAAACTACCTATAGGGATTAAAAGCCAAATTCCCAAACCGATTTTAAAACCCAAAAAAATCTCACTAAACTTACTTTTCTTGCTCAGAAATCAACGCTGATCAGGGGAAATGAAATTGGCGCTTGTCTAAAGCCCAATTAGTTAAAAAAGTTATGCCCAACTGTTTCTTTGAAATTCGTTCCCTTTTTAATGGTCTTTTCACTGACATGCCCAACACTTTTTTTTTTCCCCTAGAAATTTTACCACAAAATGACCCATTTCACTCAAATTTGACCGGAATAAAAAATCTGGTCTTTTCAAATTCTTTAATTTTTTAAAAGAAAAAACAACTTCTTGAAAAAACCGACCTATTTCCCCCAAAAACCAACTTACCGCCCAAATTTTTAAAAAAACTGGCCATTTCTCACCAAACTTACTTGTTCTTCCTAAATTCAAAGCGGATCACAATTTTTATCGCGCTTTTCGAAATTCCATTTAGTTCAAAACTTATGCCCAACTTTTTTTTTGAAATTCGTCCCCTTTTCAATAGTTTGTTTCGGTGACATGCGCACCCTTTTTATTTTTTTTTTTACCTAAAACTTAAAAAAGGGGGCCCATTTAACTGGGGAAATTTGACCGGTTTAAATCTAGTTTCCTTTTTCACGAAATTCTTGTCTTTTTTTTTTAAAATGAAACACCTTCTTAAAAAAACTGACCTTTTGGTTTAAAAACCCCCAAAATTCCCCGACCGTGTTAAAACACCGACCAATTCTCATTTAAACTTAGTTTTCTTGCACAGAATTCAACACTGATCACGAATATGTATGGCGCTTGATGAAATTCTAATTAGTTCAAAAAGTTAGGCCCAACTTTTTTCTTGTAAATTCGCCCCCTTTTTAAAAAGTCTGTTTCAGTGACTTTTAACACTTTTTTTTTACCCTAAAAAGTTACAAACTCACCCATTTTACTCGAAATTTTACCAGGAACCCTAAATCTGGTCTTTTTTACAAAATTCCCTGTAAGGGTTTTTAAAAAATAAACAACTTCTTGAAAAAAACCACATACGGTTAAAAAACCCAAATTACCGACCGTTTTTAAAAACACCAAACAAATCCCCACTAAACTTAGTTTTTCTTGCTCAGAATTCAACACTGATCAGGGTATGTAGGGCCCGTTTTGTCTAAAGCCCAATTGCAAAATTTAAATGCTCAACTGTTTCTTTAAAATTCGTCCCCTTTTCAATAGTCTGTTTCGTGACATGCCCCCACTTTTTTTTTCCGGGAAACTTACCACAAAATGACCCATTTCACTCGAATATTGACCGGGTCAAAATCTGGTCCCTTTTCCCGAAATTCCCTTAACTTTTTTTTTTAAAAAATGGAAACAACCCCCGAAAAAACCGACCTTTTGGCGAAAAGCCAACTTACCGCGATTTTAAAACCTTCTAATTCTCTCCAAACTTAGTTTTTTCCTTGCTCAAAGTCAACACTGTGATCACGAATATGTATCGTGATAGTCAAATTCTTTTTTGGTTAAAAAAGTTATGCCCAACTGTTTTTTTTGAATTTCGCCCCTCTTTCAAAAGTTTTTTTTGGGACATGCGCACCACTATTTTTTTTTTTTTACCCTAGAAACTTACCCAAAGTGACCCTTTTAACTAAAAATTTTGCCCGGGGAAAATCTAAATCTAGTCTCCTTTTTCACAAATACTTGTCTTTTTTTTTTAAAAATGAAACACCTTCTTAAGAAAAACTGACCTATTTGGCTTAAAAGCCTTCCGACCGTTTTTTAAAACGCCGACTAATTCTCCAAACACTTTTCTTGCACAAAATTCAACGCTGATCAGAATATGTAAGCCCCTTGACGAAATTTCTTAGTTAAAAGGGTTATCCCCAAACTTTTTTCTTTGCAATTCGTCCCTCTTTCAATAGTCTGTTTCAGTGACATGCCCAAAAATTTTTTTTAAACCCCAAAGAAACTTAAAAAAACTGACCAATTTCATTCGACATTTTCCAGGAATCTAAATCTGGTCTAAATTTTCCTGAAATTCTTGTAATTTTTTTTAAAATGAAACAACCCCCAAAAAAAACCGACCTTTTTTGCCTTGAAAGCCAACTTACCGCCCAATTTTTTAAAAAACTGGCCATTTCTCCCCAAAAATTTTACTTGTTTTCTCAAAAAATTCAACCCGGGTCACAAATTTTTTTATCCCCTTTTGGGGGGAAAATTTCCCAAATTTTATTTTCAAAACTTATGCCCAACTGTTTCTTTAAAATTTTGCCCCCTCTTTCAATAGTTTTTTTTCAGTGACATCCCGCACCACTATTTTTTTTTTTTTTTTCCCCTAGAAACTTACCAAAGTGACCCATTTAACTAAAATTTGCCCGGGGGAATCTAAATCTTTTTTCCGTTTCAGGGAAATTCTTGTCATTTTTTTAAAATGAAACCCAAAAAACCCCGGCCTTTTATTTGGAAAAGGGCCAAATTACCGAAAAACCAACCCCAAAAACGCCTCTAATTCTCACCAAACTTACTTTTCTTGCACAAATTCAACACTGATCACGAATATGTAAGCGCCCCGACGAAATTTAAATTAGTTCAAAAGTTATGCCCAACTGTTTCGAATTCGTCCCCTCTTTCAATAGTCTGTTTTCATGACATGCCCAACACTATTTTTTAACCTAGAAACTTACAAAACTGACCAACTTCGACTTTTTACCAGGAATCTAAATCTGTCTCCATTTCACGAAATTCTTGATTTTTTTTTAAAAAATGAAACAACTTCTTGAAAACCGACCTATTTGCCTTGAAAGCCAACTTACCGACCAATTTTAAAAAACTGGCCATTTCTCACCGAACTTACTTGTTCTTGCTCAGAATTCAACGCTGATCACGAATTTTTATGACGCTTTTCGAAATTACATTTAGTTCATAAGTTATGCCCATCTGTTTCTTTGAAATTCGTCTTTTCTTTCAATAGTCTGTTTCAGTAACATTCCCATCACTATTTTCTTTTTTACCCTAGAAACTTACCAAGTTGAACCATTTCACTCGAAATTTGACCAGGAATCTAAATCCGGACTCCGATTCACGAAATACCTGTAACTTTTTTTAAAAAATGAAACAACTTCTTGAAAAAAACGACCTATTTGGCTTGAAAGCCAACTTACTGACCAATTTTAAAAAACCGGGTGTCATTCGAACGGGGAGCCGTTCCCAAAGCCAAAGACACTGAAAACATCACCCTGCGATTATTAGAACTCGAGTTATTGCACTTTTGTAATGCATTTCTATGACAAGTATCAGAAAAACAACGAAAAAAAAAGTAAAAAAAAATTAATTGCCGTATTATCCTTTTCGAGGCCTTCCTCTTTCAAAAGGGCTTAATTGCAACGCATTTCACTTTTCCGTGCGTTTGGGTCATTTTTTCGTCTTTTTCTCATTCTTAACAAACTTAATTTTTCTTGCATAGAATTCAACGCTCATCACGAATATATATGGCGCTTGTCGAAATTCCAATTAGTTCAACAGTTATGCCCAACTGTTTTTTTGAAATTCGTCCCCTCTTTCAATAGTCGTTTCAGTGACATGCCCACCACTATTTTTTTTAACCTAGAAACTTACCACAAAATGACCCATTTCACTCGAAATTTGACCAGGAATCAAAATCTGGTCTCCGTTTTACGAAATTCTTGTAACTTTTTTTTAAAAATGAAACAACTTCTTGAAAAAACCGACCTATTTGCCTTGAAAGCCAACTTACCGACCAATTTTAAAAAACTGGCCATTTCTCACCAAACTTACTTGTTCTTGCTCAGAATTCTACGCTGATCACGAATTTTTATGGCGCTTTTCGAAATTCCTTTTAGTTCAAAAGTTATGCCCAACTGTTTCTTTGAAATTCGTCTTTTCTTTCAATAGTCTGCTTCAGTGACATGCCCACCACTATTTTATTTTTTACCCTAGAAACTTAACAAAGTGACCCATTACACTCGAAATTTGAGCAGCAATCTAAATTCGGACTCCGTTTCACGAAATTCCAGTATTTTTTGTTTTAAAAATGAAACACCTTCTTGAATTAACCGACTTATTTGGCTTAAAAGCCAAATTACCGACCGATGTTAAAACACCGACCAATTCTCACTAAACGTAGTTTTTCTTGCACAGAATTCAACACTGATCACGAATATGTATGGCGCTTGCCGAAATTCTAATTAGTTCAAAAGTTATGCCCAACTGTTTCTTGTAAATTCGTCCCCTCTTTCAATAGTCTGTTTCAGTGACATTCCCACCACTATTTTTTTTTTACCCTAGAAACTTACAAACTCACCCATTTCACTCGAAATTTTTCAGGAATCTAAATCTGGTCTTTTTTGCACGAGATTCCTGTAACGGTTTTTTAAAAATGAAACAACTTCTTGAAAAAACCTACCTATAGGGATTAAAAGCCAAATTACCGACCGATTTTAAAACACCAAACAAATCTCACTAAACTTACTTTTTCTTGCTCAGAAATCAACGCTGATCACGAATATGTATGGCGCTTGTCTAAAGTCCAATTAGTTCAAAAGTTATGCCCAACTGTTTCTTTGAAATTCGTTCCCCTTTTTTCAATAGTCCTTTTTCACTGACATGCCCAACACTTTTTTTTACCCTAGAAACTTACCACAAATGCCCCATTTCACTGAAATTTGACCAGGAATCAAATCTGGTCTCCATTTCAAAAAATTTTGTAACTTTTAAAAATGAAACAACTTCTTTAAAAAACCGACCTATTTGCCTTGAAAGCCAACTTACCGACCAATTTTAAAAAACGCCATTTCTCACCAAACTTACTTGTTCTTGCTCAGAATTCAACGCGGATCACGAATTTTATCGCGCTTTTCGAAATTCCATTTAGTTCAAAAGTTATGCCCAACTGTTTCGAAATTCGTCCCTCTTTCAATAGTTTGTTTCAGTGCCCATGCGCACCACTTTTTTTTTTACCCTAGAAACTTACCAAGTGACCCATTTAACTAGAAATTTGACCGTGAATCTAAATCTAGTTTCCGTTTCACGAAATTCTTTCATTTTTTTTATAAATGAAACACCTTCTTGAAAATACTACTATTTGGCTTAGGCCAATTCCCGACCGATTTTAAAACGCCGACTAATTCTCACCAAACTTACTTTTCTTCACAGAATTCAACGCTGATCACAAAATTGTAAGCGCGCTTGACGAAATTTCAATTGTTCAAAGTTCTGCTAACTGTTTCTTTGCAATTCGCCCCCTCTTTCAATAGTCTGTTTTCAGTGACATCCAACACTTTTTTTTAACCTAGAAACTTACAAAACTGACCAATTTCATTCGACATTTTACCAGGAATCTAAATCTGGTCTAAATTTCACGAAATTCTTGTAACTTTTTTTTTAAAAATGAAACAACTTCTTGAAAAAACCGACCTATTTGCCTTGAAAGCCAACTTACCGACCAATTTTAAAAAACTGGCCATTTCTCACCAAACTTACTTGTTCTTCCTCAGAATTCAAAGCGGATCACGAATTTTTATCGCGCTTTTCGAAATTCCATTTAGTTCAAAACTTATGCCCAACTGTTTCTTTGAAATTCGTCCCCTCTTTCAATAGTTTGTTTCAGTGACATGCGCACCACTATTTTTATTATTTTTTTTTTTACCCTAGAAACTTACCAAAGTGACCCATTTAACTAGAAATTTGACCGGGAATCTAAATCTAGTTTCCGTTTCACGAAATTCTTTTCATTTTTTTTTTAAAAATGAAACACCTTCTTGAAAAAACTGACCTATTTGGCTTAAAAGCCAAATTACCGACCGATGTTAAAACACCGACCAATTCTCACTAAACTTAGTTTTTCTTGCACAGAATTCAACACTGATCACGAATATGTATGGCGCTTGCCGAAATTCTAATTAGTTCAAAAGTTAGGCCCAACTGTTTCTTGTAAATTCGTCCCCTCTTTCAAAAGTCTGTTTCAGTGACATTCCCAACACTATTTTTTTTTTTACCCTAGAAACTTACAAACTCACCCATTTTACTCGAAATTATACCAGGAATCTAAATCTGGTCTTTTTTGCACGAGATTCCTGTAACGGTTTTTAAAAATGAAACAACTTCTTGAAAAAACCTACCTATACGGATTAAAAGCCAAATTACCGACCGATTTTAAAACACCAAACAAATCTCACTAAACTTAGTTTTTCTTGCTCAGAATTCAACACTGATCACGAATATGTATGGCGCTTGTCTAAAGTCCAATTAGTTCAAAAGTTATGCTCAACTGTTTCTTTGAAATTCGTCCCCTCTTTCAATAGTCTGTTTCAGTGACATGCCCACCACTATTTTTTTTTTACCCTAGAAACTTACCACAAAATGACCCATTTCACTCGAATATTGACCAGGAATCAAAATCTGGTCTCCGTTTCACGAAATTCCTGTAACTTCTTTTTAAAAATGAAACAACTTCTTGAAAAAACCGACCTATTTGGCTTGAAAGCCAACTTACCGACCGATTTTAAAAACCTTCTAATTCTCTCCAAACTTAGTTGTTCTTGCTCAGAAGTCAACACTGTGATCACGAATATGTATCGTGATAGTCGAAATTCTATTTAGTTCAAAAGTTATGCCCAACTGTTTCTTTGAATTTCGTCCCCTCTTTCAAAAGTTTGTTTCAGTGACATGCGCACCACTATTTTTATTTTTTTTTTACCCTAGAAACTTACCAAAGTGACCCATTTAACTAGAAATTTGACCGGGAATCTAAATCTAGTCTCCGTTTCACGAAATACTTGTCATTTTTTAAAAATGAAACACCTTCTTGAAAAAACTGACCTATTTGGCTTAAAAGCCAAATTACCGACCGATTTTAAAACGCCGACTAATTCTCACCAAACTTACTTTTCTTGCACAGAATTCAACGCTGATCACGAATATGTAAGCGCGCTTGACGAAATTTCAATTAGTTCAAAAGTTATGCCCAACTGTTTCTTTGCAATTCGTCCCCTCTTTCAATAGTCTGTTTCAGTGACATGCCCAACACTATTTTTTTTTAACCTAGAAACTTACAAAACTGACCAATTTTATTCGACATTTTACCAGGAATCTAAATCTGGTCTCCATTTCACGAAATTCTTGTAACTTTTTTTTAAAAATGAAACAACTTCTTGAAAAAACCGACCTATTTGCCTTGAAAGCCAACTTACCGAACAGTTTTAAAAAACTCGCCATTTCTCCAAACTTACTTGTTCTTGCTCAGAATTCAACGCGGATCACGAATTTTTATCGCGCTTTTCGAAATTCCATATATTTCAAAACTTATGCCCAACTGTTTCTTTGAAATTCGTCCCCTCTTTCAATAGTTTGTTTCAGTGACATGCGCACCACTATTTTTTTTTTTTTACCCTAGAAACTTAACAAAGTGACCCATTTAACTAGAAATTTGACCGGGAATCTAAATCTAGTTTCCGTTTCACGAAATTCTTGTCATTTTTTAAAAATGAAATACCTTCTTGAAAAAACTGACCTATTTGGCTTAAAAGCCAAATTACCGACCGATTTTAAAACGCCGACTAATTCTCACCAAACTTACTTTTCTTGCACAGAATTCAACGCTGATCACGAATATGTAAGCGCGCTTGACGAAATTTCAATTAGTTCAAAAGTTATGCCCAACTGTTTCTTTGCAATTCGTCCCCTGTTTCAATAGTCTGTTTCAGTGACATGCCCAACACTATTTTTTTTTAACCTAGAAACTTACAAAACTGACCAATTTCATTCGACATTTTACCAATAATCTAAATCTGGTCTCCATTTCACGAAATTCTTGTAACTTTTTTTTAAAAATGAAACAACTTCTTGAAAAAACCGACCTATTTGCCTTGAAAGCCAACTTACCGACCAATTTTAAAAAACTGGCCATTTCTCACCGAACTTACTTGTTCTTGCTGAGAATTCAACGCTGATCACGAATTTTTATGGCGCTTTTCGAAATTCCATTTAGTTCAAAAGTTATGCCCAACTGTTTCTTTGAAATTCGTCCCCTCTTTCAATAGTTTGTTTCAGTGACATGCTCACCACTATTTTTAATTTTTTTTTACCCTAGAAACTTACCAAAGTGACCCATTTCACTCGAAATTTGACCGGAAATGTAAATCCGGACTCCGTTTCACGAAATTCCAGTATTTTTTGTTTCAAAAATGAAACACATTCTTGAATTAACCGACCTATTTGGCTTAAAAGCCAAATTACTGACCGATTTTAAAACGCCGGTGTGGTTAAACTTAACACAAAATGACCCATTTCACTCGAAATATTACCAGGAATCTAAATCTGGTCCTTTTTGCACGAGATTCCTTTAACGTTTTTTTAAAAATGAAACAACTTCTTGAAAAAACCTACCTATATGGATTAAAAGCCAAATTACCGACCGATTTTAAAACACCACACAAATCTCTATAAACTTAGTTTTTCTTGGTCAGAATTCAACGCTGATCAAGAATATGTATGGCGCTTGTCTAAAGTCCAATCAGTTCAAAAGTTATGCTCAACTCTGTGTCTTTGAAATTCGTCCCCTCTTTCAAAAGTGTGTTTCAGTGACATGCCCACCACTATTTTTTTCTTACCCTAGAAACTTACCACAAAATGACCCATTTCACTCGAAATTTGACCAGGAATCAAAATCTGGTCTCCGTTTCACAAAATTCCTGTAACTTCTTTTTAAAAATGAAACAACTTCTTGAAAAAACCGACCTATTTGTCTTGAAAGCCAACTTCCCGGGGCCCGATTTTAAAAACCTTCTAATTCTCACCAAACTTAGTTTTTCCCTTGCTCAGAAGTCAACACTGTGATCACGTATATGTATCGTGATAGTCAAAATTCTATTTAGTTCAAAAGTTATGCCCAACTTTTTTTTGAAATTCGTCCCCTATCAATAGTTTTTTTCCCCGTACATGCTCACCACTATTTTTTTTTTTTTCCCCCAAAAACTTACCAAAGTGACCCATTTAACAAAAATTTTGAGGGGAATCTAAATCTAGTCTCCTTTTCCCGAAATTTTGTCATTTTTTTAAAAAAATAAACACCCTTTAAAAACTGACCTATTTGGCAAAAAAAATTACCGACCGATTTTAAAACCCCGACAAATTTCCCACTAAACTTACTTTTCTTCACGTTAACGCTGATCACGAAGTGACACCCCACCCTTTTTTTTTACCCTAAAAACTTCCCCACAAAGGACTATTTCCTCGAAATTTGACCAGGAATCAAATCTGGTCTCTTTTACGAATTCCCAACGTTTTTCAAAATGAAACAACTTTTAAAAAACCCACCTATAGGGGCCAACTTAGACCGTTTTTAAAAAACGGCCTTTTACCAACTTATTTGCTTGCCGAAGTCAACGCTTTTCGTGATCGCGGTAAAACCCAATTTAGTTCGTTCCCCGACTTTTTTTTGAAATTCGTCCTTTTAATAGACTGTTTCGTGACATGCCCACCACTTTTTTTTTCCCCCTAAAACTTACCAAAGGGGACCCATTTCACTCGAAATTTGACCAGGAATCAAAAAACTGTTCTCCGTTTCACGAAATTCCCTATAACTTTTTAAAATGAATTAATTTTTAAAAACCGACGGGCGAAAGAATTCCCGACCGTTTTTAAAAACCGGGTGTCATTCAAGGGGGAGCCGTTCCCAAAGCCAAAGACTTTTTAAACATCACCCTGCGATTATTAGAACTCGAGTTATTTTTTGGTAATGCATTTATATGACAAGTATCAGAAAACAACGAAAAAAAATAAAAAAAATTTTAAACCGTGTTTTACTTTTTTGAAGTTTTTCCTTTTAAATGGGCTAATTTCAACGCATTTTTCTTTTTCCCTGTGTTTAAGTCATTTTTTTCCCCCAATTTACCAAACAGTTTTCTTTTGAATTAACGCTGATTACGAATATTTATGGCGCTAGTCGAAATTCCAATTAGTTCAAAAGTTATGCCCAACTGTTTCTTTAAAATTCGTCCCCTCTTTCAATAGTCTGTTTCAGTGACATGCCCACCACTATATTTTTTACCCTAGAAACTTACAAAACTCAAACATTTCACTCGAAGTTTTACCAGGAACCTAAATCTGGTCTCCGTTTCACGAGATTCCTGTAACACTTTTTTGAAAATGAAACACCTTCTTGAAAAAACCGACCTATTTGGCTTCAAAGCCAACTTACCGACCAATTTTTAAACACAGACCATTTCTCAATAAACTTAGATTTTCTTGCACAGAATTCAACGCTGATCACGAATATGTATGGTTCTTGTCGAAATTTCAATTAATTCAAAAGTTATGCTCAACTGTTTCTTTGAAATTCGTCTCCTCTTTCAATAGTCTGTTTCAGTGACATGCCCACCACTATTTTTTTTTTACCCTAGAAAAATACCAAAGTGACCCATTTCACTCGAAATTTGACCAGGAATCAAATCTGGTCTCTTTTTGAGATTCTGAACTAAAATGAAACACCTTCTTGTAAAAACCAACCCATTGGCTTGAAAGCCAACTTACCGAACGTTTTTTAAAAAACCGCCCAATTCTCAAAACTTAGATTGTTCTTGCTCAGAAGTCAACGCTGATCACGAGTATGTATCGCTTGTCGAAATTCCATTTAGCAAATGTTATGCCCAACTGTTTCTTTGAAATTCGTACCCTCTTTCAAAGCCTGTTTCAGGACATGCCCACCACTATTTTTTACCCTAGAAACTTACAAAACTGACCCATTTCACTCGAAATTTTACCAGGAATTTAAATCTGGTCTCCAATTCACGAAGTTCTTGTCACTTTCTTTTTAAAAAATGAAACTTCTTGAAAAAACCGACCTATTTGGCTTGAAAGCCACAAATTACCGACCGATATTTAAAAACTGTCCATCTCACCAAACTAGTGTTTTTGCACAGAATTCAACGCTGATTACGAATATGTATGGCGCTTGTCGAAATTCCAATAGTTCAAAAGTTATGCCCAACTGTTTCTTTGAAATTCGTCCCTCTTTCAACAGTCTTTTTCCCAGTGACATTCCCACCACTATTATTTTTTACCCTGAAACTTACGAAAGTGACCCATTTCATCGAAATTTGACCGGGAATTTAATCTGGTCTCTTTCCGAATTCCTGTAACCTTTTTAAAAATGAAACAACTTCTTGAAAAAACCGACCTATTTGGTTTGAAAGCCAAATTAACGACCGATTTTAAAACCGGCCAATTCTCACCAAACTTAGTTGTTCTGCTCGAAGTCAACGCTGATCACGAATATGTTTTCGCGCTTGTCGAAATTCCATTTAATTCAAAGTTATGCCGAACTGTTTCAATTCGTCCCCTTTCAATAGACTGTTTCGTGCACCCCCCACTTTTTTTTTTCCCCTAAAACTTCCAAAGTTCCCCTTTTCCTCGAAATTTGACCGGGAAAAATCTGGTCTCCGTTTCATAATTCCCTTAACTTTTTAAAAATAAAGACCTTCTTGAAAAACCATTTTGGAAAGAAAAAACACCACCTTTTTTAAAAAACCGGCCAATTCTCACCAAACTTATTTTTTTCTTGCACAAATTCAACGCTGATCACGAATATGTATGGCGCTTGTCAAAATTTCCCAAATAGTTCAAAATTTTGCCGAACGGCGAAATTCTTGCCCAGTGTCGAACCACTTTTTTCCCAAAACTTCCCAAAAAGACCCATTTCACTAAAATGGACCGGAATCAAATCTGGTCTCCGTTTCAAAAATTTCCCTGTAATTTTTAAATGGCCCGTCTTGAAAAACCGACCTATTTGGCGAAAAGCCAACTTCCCGACCGATTTTAAAAACCGGGTTATTTGAAGGAGGGCTCCCCCAAAACCCCAAGAACATTTAAAAACATTCCCGCGTTATTAGAACTCGAGTTATTGCACTTTGGGTTAATGCATTTCTTTTGACAAGTATCGAAAAACACCGAAAAAAGTAAAAAAATTTTAAGTGCGGTATTATCCTTTTTGAAGCGTTCGTCTTTCATATGGGCTTAATTGCGACGCATATCTCTTTTCCGTGCGTTTGGATCATTTTTTGTCTTCCTCCAATTCCTACCAAACCTTAGTTTTTCTTGCACAGAATTCAACGCTGATCACGAATATGTATGACGCTTGTCGAAATTCAATTAGTTAAAAAGGTTATGCCCAATTGTTTCTTTGAAATTCGTCCCTCTTTCAAGAGTCTGTTTCAGTGACATGCCCACCACTATTTTTTTTTTACCCTAGAAACTTACAAAAGTGACCCATTTCAATCGAAAATTGACCAGGAATCTAAATCTGGTCTCTTTTTAACGAGATTCCTGCAACGTGTTTTTAAAAATGAAACACCTTCTTGTAAAAACCAACCCATTAGTCTTGAAAGCGAACTTACCGAACGATTTTAAACCGCCCAATTCTCACCAAACTTAGTTGTTCTTGCTCCAGAAGTCAACGCTGATCACGGGTATGTATCGCGGTTGTCGAAATTCCCTTTTTAGTTCAAAAGTTATGCCCAACGGTTTCTTTGAAATCGTGCCCAGTGTCATGCCCACATTGTTTTTTTTCCCTAGAAACTTACCAAAAAGACCCATTTCACTCGAAATTGGACCAGGAATCCAAATCTGGTCTCCGTTTCACGAAATTCCTGTAACTTTTTTTAAAATGAAACACCGTCTTAAAAAAACCGACCTATTTGGCTTGAAAGCCAACTTACCGACCGATTTTAAAACGGGTGTCATTCGAAGGAGGGCGCCCCCAAACCCCAGGACACTAAAACATTACCCTGCGATTATTAGAACTCGAGTTATTGCACGGGTAATGCATTTCATGACAAGTATCAGAAAAACCCCAAAAAAAGGGAAAAAAACTTTTGCGGTATTATCCTTTTTGAAGCGTTCGTCTTTTCATATGGGCTTAATTGCGACGCATTTCTCTTTTCCGTGCGTTTGGATCATTTTTTTGTCTTCCTCCAATTCCTACCAAACTAGTTTTTCTTGCACAGAATTCAACGCGGATCCGAATATGTATGGCGCTTGTCGAAATTCCAATTAGTTAAAAGGTTATGCCCAATTGTTTCTTTGAAATTCGTCCCTTCAATAGTCTGTTTCAGTGACATGCCCACCACTTTTTTTTTTACCCTAGAATTTTCCCAAAAAGTTACCCATTTCAGTCGAAATTTGACCAGGAATTTAAATCTGGTCCCTTTTCACAGATTCCTGTAACGCTTCTTTAAAATGAAACACCTTCTTGAAAAACGACCTATTTGGCGAAAGCCAAATTAACGACCATTTAAAAAACCGGCCAATTCTCACAAACTTAGTTGTTCTAGCCCGAAGTCAACGCTGATCACGAATATGTATCGCGTTTGTCGAATTTCCCATTTAATTAAAAAAGTTATGCCCAACTGTTTTTTTTTGAAATTTCGTCCCCTCTTTCAATAGACTGTTTCAGTGACATGCCCACCACTATTTTTTTTACCCTGAAACTTACCAAAGTTACCCATTTCACTCGAAATTGACCAGGAATCTAAATCTGGTCTCCGTTTCACAATTCCTGTAACTTTGTTTTAAAAATGAAAGACCTTCTTGAAACCAACCTATTTGGCATGAAAGCCAACTTACCGACCGATTTTAAAAAACCGGCCAATTCCCAAACTTAGTTTTTCTTGCACAGAATTCAACGCTGATCACGAATATGTATGGCGCTTGTCGAAATTCCAAATAGTTCAAAAGTTATGCCGAACGGTTTCTTTTGAAATTTTGCCCAGTGTCATGACCACCATATTTTTACCCTAGAAACTTCCCAAAAAGACCCATTTCACTCGAAATTGGACCAGGAATCCAAATCTGGTCTCCGTTTCACAAAATTCCTGTAATTTTTTTAAAATGAAACACCGTCTTGAAAAACCGACCTATTTGGCTTGAAACCCCAACTTACCGACCGATTTTAAAACCGGTGTCATTCGAAGGAGGGGCTGCCCCAAACCCGGCGACACAAAAACATTACCCTGCGATTATTAGAACTCGAGTTATTGTACTTTGGTTAATGCATTTCTCTGACAAGTATCAAAAAAACACCGAAAAAAAATTAAAAAATTTTAATTGCGGTATTATCCTTTTGAAGCGTTCGTCTTTCATATGGGTTTAAAATTGCGACGCATTTCTCTTTCCGTGCGTTTTGGATCATTTTTTGTCTTCCTTCAATTCTACTAAACTTAATTTTCTTGCACAGAATGAACGCTGATCACGAATATGTATGGTGCTTGTCGAAATTCCAATTAGTTCAAAAGTTATGCCCAACTGTTTCTTTGAATCGTCCCCCCCTTCAATAGTCTGTTTGGTGACATTCCCACCACTATTATTTTTACCCTAGAAACTTCCCAAAGTGACCCATTTCATTCGAAATTTGACCAGGAATTTAAATCTGGTCCCCCTTTTCACGAGATTCCTGTAACGTTTTTTTAAAAAAATGAAACACCTTCTTAAAAAAACCCGACCTATTTGGCTTGAAAGCAAATTAACGACCGATTTTAAAACCGGCCAATTCTCACCAAACTTTGTTTTTCTTGCACAGAATTCAACGCTGATCACGAATATGTATCGCGCTTGTCGAAATTCCAATTAGTTCAAAATTATTTAAAAGTTTCTTTGAAATTCGTCCCTCTTTCAATAGTCTGTTTCAGTGACATGCCCACCACTATTTTTTTTTTTCCCCAGAAACTTTCCATAGTTCCCTTTCAAAAAATTTCCAGAATTTAAAACTTCTCCTTTTCAAGATTCCTGTAACGCTTTTTTAAAATGAAAACCCTTCTTGAAAAAAGACCATTTGGCTTGGCAAAATTTAAAGACCCATTTTAAAACCGGAACTCACCAAACTTAGTTGCTAGCCGAAGTCAACGCTGATCACGAATATGTTTTCGCGCTTGTCGAAATTCCATTTAATTAAAAGTTATGCCCCCCTGTTTCTTTGAAATTCGTTCCCTTTTCAATAGACTATTTCAGTGACATGCCCAATATTTTTTTACCCTAGAAACTTACAAAAAATGACCCCTTTCAATAAAAATTTACCAGGAACTAAATTTCCTTTTTTAAAGAGATTCCTGCAACGTGTTTTTAAAATGAAACACCTTCTTGTAAAACCAACCCATTAGTCTTGGCGAACTTACGAACGGGGTTTTTAAAAAACCCCCCATTCCCAAACTTGGTGTTCTTTCCCCGGGAAATTAAAGTGATCACGAATATGTAGGCGCGTGTTCCAAAAA
>BMAV01002467.1:0-16896 GCA_019973955.1 Trichonephila inaurata madagascariensis | reverse complement strand
CCGTCTTCAGCATCAAAGGGGAAAGGTCATCCTCCCATACTTGTTGTCTGTAAAGTCCTACTTTCTTTAATAGCGCCAATTTTTTCCCCCATTTTCTGAAAAGGGGTCCCTTGCTGCACCCAGATTGGCCAGTTTAAACTCCACCCACTTTCTGATTTTGTTCTTAAAAAGCTTTTTTATTAATGAAATTTATAATTAATTTAACTTTCATTAATGTTTTTTAAATTTTTTTATTTTAAATCAAATTTTTTTAAAACGGGCTTTGGGATAACCGTTACAGTGATTTTCATTCCGGGATAGGAGATTAGAGTCCGGGTATGGCCCAAATTGTCCCCCCAACGACGAGAGTTATCTGGGGGGAGTTTTTGGGGTGAATTATCGGATGGAGCTAAAATTGAATACCCTTTTTATATTTTTGAACCTAGAAACTACCGTTTTAAAATTTCCCCTTCCAAAATTAAGTGAGTTGTTGACTTTTTGGGAAACGGAACGCGAAGCTTCCCCCATCCCATGTCGAGTGTGTAGATGTGGCCGATGGGATGGGCCTGGCTGAGTGCGAGTCTGATTTTTTGGGGGGTTGTGGCAAGGAGGGGGCTAGGAGTCAGTGGGGGATGCATCCTGATTTCGGGGGGAAAGCCCTGATCGTTGATGGGGTGTGCTGATTGGTCCATGGCACGGGGAGAGTAGGCATTTTATTGGCTGCACTAAACATTGAACGAACAAGTGGGGGGGGTATAGAAAGTTAGCCTGTGTGGATTGAAATTGTTAGCAAAAAAATTTGGGAATTAGAAAAGTATGGTCACTCACCACAGATGAGTGACTAAATTAATTGTTAGGTATTATGAGTCTGGGAAAATTTTCTCCTAGGTCTTTTTATATCTGGTCTGGATAGTAGTTTTTTAAATTTTTTTGAACATTTTGTTATCATGTTAGGAAGCTTTTAAAAAAATGAGATACCAGTTTTGTAAATAAGTTTTAAAAGGGGAATTTTAATATCATTATAAATTAAGGAGTTTTAGTATATCTATCTGCTTTTACAATTTTTTTGATTAACGAGTTCTGAGCAATCTCGAGAATTTTAAATTTGAATCTGTTGTGTACCCCCCACACAGGCGCACCATAGGTTATTATTGGTCGCAAAACGGCAGTGTAGAAAAGTAACTTTTTAAACATATTTAAATCAGTTTTCCCGGCCATTGGGAAGAGTGCTTTTAGAGCCTCCGGAATTTATCGCGCGGTGTCAAATGTTGTTTCCAAGTGATTTTTTTTATCGAGGATAAAAACCTTTTTTTGTGCTCTGAGCCCACTGGAGTTGTGGGGAATAGAGAGTAGGAGGCTTTGGGTTGTTTTTCCTTTAGTGAAGAGAACTGCTACTTTTTATCTACGTTTATTTTAATTTTCCGATCGAAGTATTTTTGGAGTAGATATAGGTGGTTTTTAAAGGGCCCAAAAGTATGTTGTGTTTTTTTATGTAGCGAGCGTGACAGGTCGTCGGCGTAAATATTAGTGCTAGTTTGGGAGGAGAAGGGATGTCGTTGATATAGATGTTAAAAAAGGCCCAGGAGGGACCCTTGGGAAACCCCTTTTATACAGAAGATGTTAGAAAGGGGATCATTTACTTATTTTAAAGGATCTGTTTTCAAGATAGGGAAATTTAAAAAGGGGAATTTGGAAAAAATTGTTAATTATGAGTTTATAAAGAGGCCACTGACCCCGACCCTTTAAAGCCTTTGATGTCGAGAAAGACAGCTCCAGTGGGTCTGCCCTCTGAAATCCAGCAGTGATTTTTTCAGTAAGTCCGAGTAGTGGGTGATATGTAGAGAGATTCCTGGTGAAGCCAAATTGATTAGGGTTGATGAATTTATATCGTTGGTAAAATTTTTTTAAATCAATTAGTATGACATATTCAGTGATTTTACTGAAAATGCTTAGGAGGGGATTTTAGATAACTAGAGGGGGGTTTTGGGCATTTTTTTCTGGGTTTTTTATGGGAATACTACGGCTATTTTCCAATTATTTGGAAAATGCCTGAAATAAAGAATTTTATTAATTAAATAAGTTAGGGTGTATTATGATAAAATTTTAACCATTTTGTTAGTGATTGATCAGGCCCGGTGCTTTGTTATTTTAGCCTGATTTAACAAAGATTTCACAGGGTAGTAGGGGGGGAGGAGGAAGGGGTTGGAAAAATCCTCTAAAGTGTTAGTAATTTCCTTATCAATAGGGTGGCTGCCATCACCAGGTCTCTTATTTTCAGTGAAGTTATCTTTGAGAGTTAGTGCGAGAATATTTGCCTTTTGTTCGTCGCTATTAGCGACTCCAGCAGGACTTGAAAGGGAAGGAATATTAGAACGTTTTGAAAGAATTTTTGACACTGCCAGAGGCTGTTGTCGCGAGTGTTGAGTGATTCTCCAATTAATTATAATTAAATTGAAGAAAGTTATTTAAAAGGCTTTTACTAAATAAGTGGTAATTATGATTACAGTTATCTTGTTTGCTTTGTAATTCTTCATCATCACCTCCCGTTTTTGACTTCACAGTAACAAAATTACTTTGTTCCCTTTGCTTCCCTATGGGCTTTAGTAGTGAAAATTACTTATTAGAGAGTAGTTTAAGGTAGTACAAGATTAATGTCCGAATCTTGTCGGAGTCTAAGGATAAGGTATTTTAATCTTAAGTACATGTGAAATCTTTAAACGGTTTTTCACGAGTGGAATTGTTGGAGCAATTCCGCTTTATTATATTTCCTGACTGAACACAATATGTAAGTTGATGGATTACTGGAGAACCTGCTTCACGCAGGGAAGCTCAATCTCCTTTCATGATAAACTGGGTGTGTACATGGGTTCAGCTTTCTCTTGGACCTTTGCTGCATAATTGCGAAAATTAATTTAGAGTGTACATGTGAGTGTTAAATATATCAGAAAAATTAAATTAGAAGTTACATGAGTGTGAAATAAAATGAAAGTTTAGGTGTGTGCATGTTGAAGCTTACATTGGGGGGGGGTGTTGGTGAATGTGTGAAATGCATATGAAGTTCTAGTCCGCTAAGATCGAACTTAATAACATTAAAAGATAGAAAAACAGTACACACGCGTAAGAACATATATTAAAAGAACTTATTCAAAATGCTTTTTTTTAAGTAAGTGGTAATTATGATTACAGTTATCTTGTTTGCTTTGTAATTTTTCATCATTACCTATAAATTCCCGTTTTTGACTTCACAGTAAGAAAAGAAATATTACTTGTTCCATCTGCTTGCCCAGCTTATTACCTTTTTTCTTAAGAAATGAGATATTCGAGCAACGGACTCTGTTGACGATGAACCCGACTGAGAGTCCATTGTTGCAGAGTTGAAACAAAATAATTTCGAACAGACTATAAAGAATTCAGTATAGTAACTTTTTCCTAGAGTTGATAACATTATCGGCCCACTTCCCGAGTAATATGACCCAAAAGGGCTAATTAAGTTATGAAACCTCTGTTTGGAAGTTATTTGAGCACTTTCCCATTGATACACTGCGCCCTCTATGGGGACAGGAAGGAATATACGGCTATCTCCAAAGTAAATATTATATTTTTTTTTGACAAAAATTCGGAACCTTTTTTTATAACATCCTAATTCTTTTTGTACCTTTCAAGGAAGCAAGATAAACTAGAAATTTTGTGCAGTGTGTTTGTGTAGCTAATGTATGCCAAAAGTGGAATTTACATTGGAAAAGATCTGCTGTTGAGAAGCTATAACTAACAAGGAGAGGGCACGACTAAGGAAATTCATTTCGGGTCGAGACTTTGTGTAATAGTAGTACTCCTTTAGGGTGTTCAATCCTTAATGTAATTCCGTCGAATGGCCAGTCAATTTAAGGCCACCTTGAAGGACCAGGCCGCGACAGAGTTTTGATGACGTCACGAAAGGAGGGAATGCTTTGCTAGTCGCAGTGGCTGTCAGGAATATAAAGCTTATGACATTTATTTCTTTTCAGGTCGTAGACTAATATTTCCACATTTATATTATTTTTTATAATTCTCATTTAGAATATTTTCAGATGGAAGTTACGTATTAATACGTTAGAAAGATGTCTAATATTTTCCAGGAAAAAGGGGGAAATATCACTCGGGAAAGGCTCATAACAATGTAAGTAACATATATAAGTAAAAACTGACTCAATATAAAATATTTTCAATCAGATAAAATAACAAAAGCAACATTTACTTGCAAAGAAAATATGAAAAGTAAAGCATTAGAGGCATATTAATAAAAAAACTTGTGAATTTAGCAACATTTTGCTGTAATCAATGAATCATAATGAAGACTAAATGTATGCAAAAAGATATACAAATGCAAAATTCATGCAAAAATATATACAAATAAAGAATAAATTCATGTAAAAATATATACAAACATAGAAATGACACAAACAGTTTTAGATACCACAGTAATTATACAGCAAAAATAGATTCTAGATTATGCGTTAGGAAATATATACATTAGAAAAGAATACTTTACTTATAAATCTGGCAAAAAACAACTTTTCATAGAATATATCATTAATGAGGCCATATACTAATTACTTTCAAGTTTTGAATCATTTGGATTTGTACTGATATTATTCAAACCAATTTTTACGTTATTTTTTTATGCGTTACAAAAAAATATGTCTAGGTAAAAATATTTAAAAATCAAACAAATTTTTTTAAATTAAAAAAATAGTATTTTACATTTAACATCCTTCGAATTCTAAAATCTTCATGAAAATGATTTAAACGAATAATGTAAATAAATAGAACTTTTCTTTAAGTAATAGTTATGTGAACTCTGTTTTAAACATGGGCATAAAATCTATTTTGAATAAAAAAATGAAGTATAAGGAAGTACATGTACACATTAAATAATATACCAATCAATGACTGAATATTAAATAAAACAGTGAAATATAAAAAGCAACACTGATCTAACTGTTCTTAAATTAATTTATTTTTCGATTATCCTTCACTGTTAAAATTTCTTCATTGCGCTTTTTTGAATAATTATTTAAGCATATATTCCCGAATGTAATGTGTGAATATTTTTTTTTAAAAATATGAAAATGCAGGTGTGTTACACTTTACACAAGATGAATGAAACGAATGCGAAACATTCCACAACTCATATAATTCCAAATATTCTTCTGTTGTGCTTATAAACAGATAATTGGCAATTAACTTCCGAAATTGATCTCTTCATTTGAAAGAAATATACATTTGCAATCGGAGCATCCGAATTTTATATTATGCACGCATAACCCGTAATGTACATTAAAATTTTATTCTTTTCTATTGAGATATCCTCAATATTATTTGAATTGTTTAATACTCTTCGTTGAAATCCTTAATATCTTCTTTAACATTAAATATCTCTCCTGAATAATTTAAAATTAAATTTTTCAGTGAAATAGTACCATATTTATCCGAAAAGCACATCTATTTTTCAGCTTGCAAAATTTTTCCTATATTACAAATTTAAACATACTTTTCTTAAGATTGAATAGCCATAACATGATGAACAGAATTAATAAAGCAGATTTCTTCAAAAACATTAACCGTATTAAGAATATTTAGCAATTCACCGAAATATGTTAATCAATATGTTATCTCATTCAAATAAGATGGACAGCCGGGAAAATGCAAGGATATGTATCTTATTTGATGAGCAGTTGGGTACATAACAATAACGAGGAATTACTATAAAATGTGTGGAGTTTTAGGTTATGTTATTAATAAAACTTTTAATATATTTAAGATAAGGATTTGATCGATTAAAAAATATATATAAATTTAAACACCAATTTCTCATATAGAATATAACATATCTCAATTTACAAATAACTAGTGATGTTGGCATGAATGCATCAGTTTATTATACTCAGTTACCTTCAAAACTAAAATAAATTCAATAATGACTCAAGAATAAAGTTATACAATAATATAAAATATCCTACCTTTCTTTATATCCAATGGTATTAATGATGTTAGGTGCACACTACAAAACACGTGGTGAGGTCTATATCACACTATATCACAAGCGTTAATGGAAGACTGGTGAAGACATGGTCAAACGCGGGAAAATCGTCCCTCCTTTGATCATGTGACTTGTTTTCGAGGGGTTTTCTGTCGCAGCCTTCAGAATCAAGATAGCCTTGGTCAATTCGGAGAAAACAATGTTCGAAATTCATGCTTAGCTTATTTAATTTATTCAAAGGTTTTCCTTAAATATAGTTGAATAGGTATTTAATCTAATTATTTTTAAATTAAATAAATTTATTTATAATTTATTAAATTGAAATTAAATTATTTGTATTTATAATTAAAAAGTAAGTAAATATATTTATTATTTAAAATTATTATTACTTCAAATTAATTGTCGATTAAAATTCCTTAAAATTAATTGTTGATTTAAATTCTTTAAAATTATATTAATTAAAATTACTTAAAATTAATTATTAATTAAAATTACTTAAAATTAATTATTAATTAATTAAAATTATTATTAATTAAAATTACTTAAAAATATTATTAAATAAAATTATATTTAAAAATATTTTAATTAAAATTAATTATTCATTAAAATTATTTAAAAGTAATATTATTTAAAAGTAATTAATTAATGATTAAATTAAAAATGATTAATATTAATTAAAATAATTAATTAATAATTAATTTAAATAATTAATTAATATTAATTACAATTCATTTATTACCATTAATTAAAATTATTAAAATTATTTAAATACATTTATTAAAATTATTTAAATAATTTTTTTAAAATTAAATATAATTATTTGAAAAGCACTTATTAAGTATTTCATATAATTACGAAATAATTAATTTAATAATAATAATAAATTTTATAAATTATTTTATATTATATATATATATATATATTTCATTTTAATTATATTGTATTTCACATTATAAAACTATTTATAATTAATTTTTATGTAGAATATCATTTAATATTTATTATATATTTTATTATAAATATTATTTATTTATATAAAAATTTATTTCTTAAACATTATATTAATATTTATATAATTACAGTAATTTTTTTACTGTATAAAATACAAAATAATTATGTAGAATATCATTTAATATTTAATAAACCTTTCATAAATAAATTTATTTAATTTAAAAAAATAATTAAAGGAATTCAAAGAAAAAAAGTTTTTCGCGTGATTCGAACTTGGATCCAACCGTATTGAAGGCAACGATTCACCAATCGAGCCACTGGGCCGGTGGAAAAATTAAACTTAATTGTATAAAGTTAAGCATGAATTTCGAACTATGTTTTCTCCGAATTGACTGGCCATTCGACGGAATTACATAAAGGGCTGAACACCCTAAAGTAGTACTACTATTACCCTAAGTCTCGACCCGAAATGAGTTTCCTTATCGTGCCCTCTCCTGGTAAGAAAAAGTATCGATATCGAAACTCTCCAAAAGTAATGGTGTACAGATCGAGTTTGCATTGTCTTGATTGTCAAAATATTGGTAACATTTATTTGAGAAATCTTCAAAGTTATGATTTTAATTTACTACTAAAAATTTAAGAATAATTCCTTCCACGTTTCTAACAAACCTTGTTTTGTTTTATTGCTTTAGTTTCGTAATAATTGTCTGACTTATGTTCCGATTTGGATCTAGAACTTCTACCCAGGTTTCCTTTATTTAATCAAAATTATTTAGTACTTAAGTTTTCCATAATTATCTACTCCGTGAAGCGTCATATTGCATAACTATGGAATCATTATCCGAATCAATTTTTTAATCCACAAGGCAGGGGCGGCTCTAGGGCCGGACAAACCGGACTCCTGCCCGGGACGGCAAATTTTAAAAATATATATATTTTGTTACAAAAAATTTGATATATTTTCTGAAATATTATTGAAGTGTTAATTTGGTATTTCATTTTAAGTATCTTACTTCCTTATTTTGTACTCTGTATGTTCAAAGTTTTCTTTCATGTTGAAACTTGAAGGGCTCGAGGCGGGAGTATATGTTAATTCATCAAATTTTATATGTCTACACATCTTTCACTAGTAACTTTCTCCCCATCCCGGAGCGGGTCGAATGACATTCCTTTCACCCATACCTGTCCGGTGTCAGCTATCCAAAAGGGAACAGGGATAATAAGAGTTTTTAGAAGATAGAGAGCTACAGGAGATGCTTTATTTTAACCTTGAGTGTAGTTATTATATGTTAAAATAAATCAACGTTTGTGGCCCCACCATCAGTTGACTCTTTTTCGAAGAAATTGGCCTGCTGAAATGGCCGATTGTTCTTTTTCTTTTTTTCTCGTTTGAAAGAGTAACAAATAATTATGTCTTCTTATTATGCCTTTTTGTTCACAAGAAGTATTCAATGTTTTTTGCTTTGGAGACAGGGGCGGCATTTTCCTTTTTTGTCCGAAGCCGCAAAACTGCTAGAGCCGGCACTGCACAAGGAAATAAACGAAACTTTCTCCAAATTCAAATAGCAATTCAAAGTGCAAGAGGTGAAGTGGTATGTGCAGATAGTCAATAAGAACTAGTAGCGAAAATCGGAGTGCAAGTCAAGATAATTCTGTACATATTGATGGCATAATTATGTATTTAAAATGTTACTTTGAACAGTTAAATTATTACTATCAAAATTTTTTTACATTAATTTTTATTTAAGTACTTCAAAAGACAGTACTTCAATTACCTTTCGAAATTTTAAGAATCCGCAGCAACTTTGTTTCTATAAAGCTAATTGTGATCATGGAGGAATGACAATGCAGAAATAAAATAAAATGATAAGCTTAATGTGTGCCCAGAATTTTAAAAGCCGATTTATATTCAAAGATAGTCTAAATGTTAAATACAATAAGTATTAAAATGGTTTCTGTTTTACACAGAAGAGTTGTCCTTTTTTAGTTGTATCACTGCCAATATTATATCATTACAACGCTTTTATATTAGAAATATTGAACTGTGTGCTATCTCACACCTCATTCAAACTCTCAACTTCAGCTTAGCATCACTCTCCCTTTGTTGAAGAAACAGCGCCATCTATTTCCTTAGCTACACATATTTTTTTAGTATATATCATGCATATATATAAAACACTGCATTGTATTTTTTTTTTTTGTTCCAGAAGAAATAATTCTTTTTCTTCGATGAAAGTTCGTCGTTTTCATCTTTTCACAAGTTTCAAAGATAGGTATTTTGCATTAATGCTCGTGAAAAAATTTTCTGCATAAAATGTCTGAATCGTACAACCAAATTATTCTAAAAATCTTGGAATATTTATTTAAAATGTAGTTTGATCATAAATATTTTATGCGCTATTAGAATAAAATAAAATGTATTCATCCTAGAAATATTTGGGTAGATTTCTAAGTCATTTTTTTTTGGGAAAATTTTGCGCATGCGCAGTAGATTTCTTTAATTTTAACAGTTTTAAAGATATCGAGGCAAGTTAACGCAACCGTAATTCGTGTTTTTTTTTCTTTTTTTAAATTTAAACAGTTTAATTCTTCAACGCTCTTTCTCGCGCATGGGCAAAAGTTTTTATAACTTTAAAAATTAATGATAGTTACTAATGCGCTTGCTCAGCTCTCTTTTTTAAACGACTTCAGAAACCTTTCTCAAAGGAATTAGTTTCGCTTGCTCTGGAAATTCCGTTAGACCAGAAGTTTTCTTTCGATTCGTTTTGTCATTGTGGAATCATTTTCACAGGTAATACTACTCTTTTTCTCCGCATGAATTTTCAGATTGCCACGATGTGATTAGAGAGAATTTAAATGAATGCATGAAAATTTACGATTAATATTGTGTTGGGGTATCTATTTCGCCACACATCTGACTCAAACCCTCAACATCCAAAACTGTCAACGTGTCTACCCGACACTGGTGCAGGTACCAAAGATATGTAGATACACCCCATTCACCCAAATCAAGAGAGACCACTTACCTGGGTAGTACAAAATAATCTTTATAGATGATAGGAACACCACATATTAAAACATTGAAAGTACTGACTACAAAATTTCTACACTATACTCATACAAAAAGAAAAACACAGTTGGCGCCATCTGTTGGAAATCTGAAAAACATTAGCTGACAAATTCTCAACACTTCCACCTTTCTATTTTCGGCAGAGAAATCAAAAATCCCATAATGGTATCTCTAGTGCAGGAACACACCTCCAGAGGATACAGTCTTCTCACTGGACGAGTCAATATGCCATTTCTGGTCTTCACCTTCACCACTCGAACACACCCGTCTCTGCCAGTAGAAAGCTTTTAAAAAGAGCAAAGGGGGCCAGTTCACTTTTTTTGGGGTTCTCGCATCCGACAAATACGATGTCTCTATTTTTTAAATTTCCCCCTTTTTTTATGTGCATGTCTATGGATGAAAAAAGAAAAACCCCTTTTAAAACGGCTCCCATCTGCTCCCCAGCTCTTGGGAAAAACGTTGACGTACCAGAAATTCGTTTTTTGTTAATATTAAAACAGCTGTTCCGAAACTTTTTTATATCCTGGCATAGAAGGTGTTAATGGTAAAAAGATCCTCTATTTTATGTGAAAATATAAGTGAGTGGTCGATATTACCGCTTTTTTGGGGTCACAGAGGGGAAAAGTAAATAGCTCTTATAATTAACAGAAGCCTGACCCAAGATATCAAAATAAATTCTTGACGGAACGAATTAGTCGCCCCCCACCCCCCACCAGGCGGCCGTGGGTTGGGAAAAAAATTTCCATGTTAGGGGGGTTTAACGTTTCTTGGCCCCTTTCTTCAATCATCAACTTTTTTTATTCCCGCTGACGCAAAAAATTTGTCCCTTGTCAGAATATACAATAGACAGTTGACCTCGCGCGTTCGAGTCATTTTTTTAAAACTCAAAACCCTCCTTATACCACCACCCCATCAATTCCCGCAGGGCCCCACCGGGGCCTACACCCAAAATTTATTCCCCACGCCTTAAGGCCCAAAAAAATTTTTTTCGGGGCCCAATTTCCCAATTTTGGCCATTTGTCCCCCGGGGCTTTGAGCCAATCAGGCCCCGACTCCCCCAGTCTGATTTAAAAAACCCGAAAGGGGGGAAAAACCCGGGAACGCAAATCCCCCCAGATTAGAAGGACCCCGGTACATATGACCATTGATCTGCTTTAAAAAACAAATTTCTTTAACGCGATTCCCCAAAATTAGGCATCATTGCTCAATCAAGTTTGCTGTGGTGGAATCACCCCAGAAATACTTCGGGTCCATCTAATCAAATTTCTTGTCCATATTTGGAAAGCGTACGCCTAAAACACACCCCCCAAAGTTCAAGATGAGGAAAGGTAATTCCCTTCGGTGCATTTTTTGGGGCGCTTAAACTTTTTTTTCCCTACCCATCTAAAAATTAAATGGTGTAAACGGCTGCATCACAAAACACATGAAGCGACCAGCAATTTCAATCTAAACCCCATTCACCCGGTATTCCTCATTCAAACTTCGAATCCGTTATCCCCCTTTAAAAATTTTCGTTTAACATTCTCAGCCAATGGGTATCTCAGCTCTTTTGCATGTCCACATTTTTCCGTATTAATTTTGCAGTCCAAAAAAGGGGTTAAAAACCTAAAGGATAGACATTGCCTGTGGGAACAAAACCTCTCTCTTAGACAAGTTTTCTGAAATCAATACAGTTTTACATTCTACATAGAGGGTATCGCCTTTTCTGTCCCATGGATTCTGCGTTTTAACCATCTAGAGCTGACCTCACCACCTTACTGGACCATGGTCACAAACGTAAGGTCCATCATGCTGGGTACAGTAGAACACTGCAAATCTAAACTCCCTTTCATTTAATCTACAGATGTTACGCATTATCAATATAAAAAGGATTTACAGCAATTTCTGAACAACACATTACCCTTTTACTGTTTGGCATTTGTGATAAATGTACCGAAATAACCGCACCCAATAAAAATAATCAAAATGGACTAGACTTTACTCCAAATACCAGCCTTGTGTGCCGGAAAACCTTCACAAAATTGTCTTTCTCCCACCAAAGAAATCGGAGAAAGTCTCTATTTTCCTTTCGTAATTCTATTTGCAAGAATGCGTGCCGAATATCAGAAGTAATGCCAATGCACTTCTCTCTAAATCTTAACAAGATCGAGGGAATCTCTTCAGTTAAATTTGGTCCTTTGACCAAACAATCATTAAGGGAAGGCGATCTACCAACCTTACACGAGACATCAAAGACTGGTCTTATCTTATTCGTGACACTATCTGGTTTAAATACTGGGTGATGTGGCAAGCAATGTCCCTTAGAATTCAGTTCACGATCTGGGACATTCTCAATCACTCCCTCCTCCAACCATTCCTTGAAAACTCCATCATATTTTTCGTATTTGAGCAGAGACCTAAGCCTTCGGGTGATACCAAACAATCTTTTTTCTGCTACCTGGTAATTCGATGGTAATTCCACACTTCTTCCTAACCAAGGTAATCCCACACAATAACGACCATTTTCTTTTCTGGTAAGAGAACTCAAAAATTGGTCACTGGCAATTTCTTCTTCCACAGCGTTAGATAAGTTTTGATTAGCATCTAATATGCCGATAGTCTCCAAGCACCAAGAGGTAGGAATTATTAAAAGAGTGTGAACTGCTAAACTCGCGCATAACGTTGGAGCAGTTCTATTTTGTCACTAATAATCTCATCAGATGCACCACAAACAACCCAACCTAATTTTGTACAAAAGCCATCAACCCTCCTTTCAATTCACTTACCTGTCCTGTATAAGAATTTTACCATATTTATCACTATCAATAAGTATATCTATTTTGGGGCAGTCTGCTCCCCATGTCGAACTGCATTCTCTACAACCTTCGTCCCGGGTAGAATTTCCACTCCCGTCAATTCTCTTCTCGTAAATCAGGGTTTGAGGGTTCTTAATCTTCTCCTTTATGCCATTCGGAGGGGCTAAAACCTTTGTTTTCATGCGAGAAACAGTTGCGTAACGCAAATATTACTGGGAAGTTCGTCTTACCCCCCTTTTCCCATAAAAAGAAGCCTTCCAAGGCGAGTTTAAAATTCCTGAAACTTCCCAATGAGGTCACTCCCCGGGTGGCTCAACTGGTTATATTCAGTGTGAATTTCAGGGCACACCTTGCGACATAGCCATCCTGTGATGACCATGTCGTGCCGGTTCCGCGTAAGCTAGAGGAATGGTAGGACCCCATCAGCTGATGAGGGCATGGTAGTTCTTAATACAACTTTTTATTAAGAGTAGCTTATATTACTTAAATTCTAATTTGACAATTTTAATTTAAAGTGAGTTAACACCAGATAAACCGTGTATTTAAAGTCAGATCACGCAACTAGATCCTTTCATCTTAATTATAGTTAATAAACCGATTCAACTAACTACCTATATCAAAATATTACCTTTTGCAGATCTCCTTCTAACACCTAAAGAGATAGCTATAAATTCACTTTGTATGAAGATTCCGGCCACAACTTCATAAGACTACATATTCTTTCCAAATATATATCGGACTGCCCAACTCTTGGTCTACAAGTTACACTGACTATCTTTAAACTTTTGCCGCGCTATCGATCAGAATAATTCCACACTAAACTATCTCTAGCTTGCCGCGCTATATCTTATCATCGGCTTCCTATCCTTTTTATGGTATGTATCTCATTTTGCATAATATCTTTGTTTATCTTCTTGGTATTCGGGTTGGAAAAGTTTTGCATTAATCATTGGCCGTCAAAGAACATAGGAGTTATGTTAGCAGGCGCTTGAGAACCGTCACGACCTAGTTTTCGAAATTCGTCCCTTCTCCGTTCAGTGTGCCTCTCTAGTTTTCAGCTACGCTTATTTGACAACATTCTTCTATAAACCTAATTTAGATTTTTCCACAGCATTGAGGTCTTTTGCACTTCTCTCGCTCTGAACTAAAATCGTTCATTAATTGAGCTGAGCCCCTTCGCTTTTTCGACAAACACTTGAGGAAACCCTATCGCGTTGGTTCCAACGATAGAATTTCTATCGTTGAAAACTGGATCATGATTTCAAGTGAAAGGTCGCTCTTACAGAGTTAAGCTTATAATACCTTTTCGCTTCTCAAGGAACTACCTCACTAACGTTTTGAATGCGGTCATTTATTATAAACACGCTCTTTCCGCCTGACTCAATTAGATCGGCTGTGCGGTTTTCCCGACGTAAGGTTCACCCAGAAGGGCTATTTGCTGTTTTACCTTCGTATGAAACTTTTACCTCCCCTTGGTCTTAAATTTTTACCTTTGCGGGGTAAACAATGGCATACGTCAACCAATGGGCTTTTGACCCAAACATACTCTCCCAAATAATTGTTCTCATCCATCCATTTGCTGCTGTAAAAATTCAAAGCCGTGCCGAACCCGTTATCTCTTAAACACCGACGCTTCACACCACCTAATTCAAAATGTCAACTTCCGTTAAAGAGTTCTCACTTTTCGAGCCCACTTTCCCAAAATAGCCACTGTTTCCAACATGTTTTCATAAGTTTAGGGGCCGAAGGGTTTTATGTGACCGACTTCGGTACGTAATAACAAATAATGGGTTTTTCCTTTCGAATGGTCTCTCCCCTTCCCTTTTTACCATCTCTCTAATTCTATACCCCTTTATTCCTTTTCCTTCCTCAATCTTACACATTTTATTTTTTCTGTTACTATGCATTTCTTCGACGTTTGAAAATGTTCGTGTATCTCATAGAGGGGTCACAATTCCTTTTCGCAATCACACGACGTGGCCTCCTCACTCTTTCATTAACCTGCTGCGTTAATTAACAGCTTACACTTGCTAACCGGTTCTATTAGAATTCCCGGTACGTTTCCTGTCAAATATGCTGAACATTTGTAGGATTGTTTCTTTATCACCTACATTCATATTGAACTCTTGTTCCTTCAACTTATTTCTGAGTTTAGCTCTCAGTCGTTCCTAACTCAATTCTCTCATTTGCTTACGCTCCTCAAACTCTCGAGCCCTGATCAGTCTTTCCCGTTCTTTTTTTTCTTCCTTTCTTTTCTCTCTTTCTTCATTTTCCTTCCTTTCATTTTCTTCTAAAACTCCCTCATCACCGCTTTTAATCGTTTCTATATCATTATCACTCATTTTGCCATTCATCCTTAATTTCTACTTTTCTTAGATCACCGTTGACTTCCACCCCTAAATTTATTCACTTGCTACACCTCTAACAAGTCCACCTTTTCCTTTAATCTTAAAAGGAAGAATCATCATGCAATAATAAACAACTAAACAAGAATTACTACAATAAATCGGAGAGCACACATATACCAAACAACACAATCTATTAGTACAACCTAAATACCCGAAGTAACTTTATGCAATAGCCTAATAAACAACTAAACAAAGTGCTACAATAAATGAAAAAAAATCACATTTGCTACCCAAAACAATACAATCCTATTGGTTATTGCCTAAAAATTGTAAGTAACTATGCAAAACTGACAATAAGAGGTACTTTACACACTACAACCGTACGCTCTATCAATATCATAAAATAAAAACACAATTCTATGATTCTGGACCCGTACAAAAAATTAAATAATAGAAAAAGCACACTTTCATCTAAAACAACTCTTTTAGACTCTTGGCAAACAAAATTCATTAGCGCGAGCACAAATTCACTTAGATTTCAAAAAATACTAAGCTAACAAATAAATAATCTTACTCTGCTCCGAGCATAATCTCAAAAAAAAGGACTTACCCTCTAGCAAAAGGGGGTTTGCGCCTTCACTTTCTTTTGGTAGTTTGAAGCACTTCTAAGTAGAGCCACACCCCTTCTTTTCCCTTTTTCGGCGAACTTTTAACTCTACGGGGTATAAACAGTCCACACTCTGACAGGGCAGTTTCTCTCCCTATATCGCGCACACACACAAAGAGTCCTTCTCACTCGATTCGGAAGATAATCCTTTTCCTATTCAGGCGTAAATTCCAGCATTTATTCCATTTAAATGCAACCCGCTGCCACCAGATATATAAATAGTATAGCTGTAATGACTTCTCTCAGATCTGGGCTAACTATTTATTAACATGAAATTATCAAATAATAAATAAAGGGTCAATTTTAATTACAGTTCAATATACTTTTGAGTCTCTTTGGCACTCTCTTCCGTTCCTGGTTTTCCAGCCAGGAGACCCGCTGTACTTCGGGCTCGTTCCTAATCAGTTCGAGTCTCTTCCGTATTCTCTCCGGTTTTTCTCGATCTTTCCAGCGGGAGACCGCTTACTTCGGGCTCACTATCGCTCTTCCTATCGCTCCCAAAGGGGCGTCCGAACCGCTCCCTTCCAAGATCCCGTCTCCTCTGTTCGGACTCTCTCGCCCGTTTTATAGCATTTTCTTTCCCTCGTCATCCACCGCTCATTTCTTTGTCGGCCTCCGGGCCTCATCCCCTGCTGCGCCTTCCGTCTAAACCCTTTGATTCGCCCTCTGCCGCGCCAAACATTGTCCGCTCGCCAGTCGAAAGACGCCAAGGCTGGGTGTACAGTGTGTTCTCCGACGGAGGGCGCGCCTCCGAGTTCTGGGGAAAAAGGGCACACGGCAAGGCGCCCCTTTGACCGCCCGGTCATTGGGCAAAAAGGGGCCAACTCGACCCCACTACGAAATTCCTTCCCAGCCATAAAGGGAACTTCTCGGAATTGTCGCAGCTTCTGTCGGCCCCGGGATCTGTTGAAAAATAGGGGAAGGAGATATGCTTCGTCACAATATATATATATATGGAATATATATATAACAAAAGTCCAAAATTGAAACAAACCTTGTCAAGATGAAAATTCAATTAATGTAAAAATTCAAATTCCAAACATGAGATTCACTTTTATAAAATAATA
>BMAV01002466.1:204607-225639 GCA_019973955.1 Trichonephila inaurata madagascariensis | reverse complement strand
GGGATGATGACAGAATTGGTTTACTCTGTTTTAACTTTGACCTTGACCAAACCAATCAAGTGCATTTTAAATTTATTAGTGTTAAAGGGTAGGAGAGGGTTGGGGGTGATTTTTATTTTACTTTTTCCGATAAGCGAAGAGTTTTATCTTTGGTGTCAGCACATCTGTAGTCGAACAAGGAGGAGGTGTGAGTGACATTAAGGTTCATGTCGATCATCGTGAATGTTCTATTATCTTCGGTCGAAATCAAATGTAAATTAAGTTCTATCACTTTTTTTTAACGTTTATGGCCTTCGAAAGATGTGAACCCCATCGTTATGAAACTGCAATGAAAAGAAGAATTAGTGACTGCATTGGAGAGCTCCAGTTACGGAGAAGTCTCCTTTGATACCCTAACATCAAATTTCCTCACCAATTTCAGTTTTGCTAAAAAGTACCTATGCCTATTACTCCGTATACCGTAAAATCCTTCGTATAACACGCGCTTTTAACACAAAAAATAAGTTTAAAGTGTAAGGGGGCCCATTATACCCTGGATTTATATAAAAATAACAGCTTCAAAAATAGGGGGGGGGGGGCGAGATAAGCGTTAGACTTTTACATAGATAGAAGTACTGTTTATTTAAAAGAAATGACGTACTTAATGAATTTACAGGGTTGTAGTTCTAGGAAGGCACTTTTTTTTTTCAAAATCCTGAGATAATACTTCGAATTAATGACTTCAAAACATAATAGCACTGCGCATGTACATTACATGTTCCTTCGTAAAGAAGGGAGTACGCGTTATACGGCGAATATACCTAAAAATTTAAAAAAATTCAGCTTGAAAGGTTAGGTACGCGTTATATATGTGTCTCAGGAAAATGATGAAATTAAGGTTTTCATCAGATCCCTAAGGGTGATAATCAAATCACGCAAGATGTTAAAATGACTTCTCTTTGAGGTCATTTCCCTGATGTAAGCAAGTGATTTGATGAAACCCCCGAACTGTTTTAGTGAAATGATGTAATGAATAAGTCAGCATTTGTAGAGCTCTGTTTTCACTTGTTACCACTCCCTTTTACCTCCCCCCTCTCCTCGTCCGTGCTAGGCAGCGCCGGGCTTCTGACGTGACGCACCAGAACAAAATGACCCAAATATCATTTTTTAGTTTTATTTAATTATATTCGTTGCATTATTATCTTTCGATCGAGATATATCACTTTTGTTATATAGCCTGAAAATTGGAAACTGGATAAAACTTCAATTGAAAAATGTAAACAAAAAAAAAAAATTCATTCGAACGCCCTCTTTATAGATAAAAAAAGCTTTTTGATAAAAAAAAAGCTATTTTGAAAAGGGAAATAATAACAAAATAAAGCAGGACAAAAGAAAAGCGCGCGCGCAGTGCTACAAATAAAGCAGGACATTATTTCTAAATACTACGTTAATGTACAACTTTTTTAAAAAAAATGTTTCAAATTCTACTACAAATATCCTTTTTTTAAAAAAAATACCAGCTTTATTATCTAATTATTTTGTTAATTAATTTCGAATAAATAATTTGTAATTCAATTACTATTGTTGTATTAATTACTCTACTTTTAATAATGCACCATATTTGCTAAGTAAACATTTCTAAACTCTTGACAATATTATTTCATCATTTCACTGAAACAGAGGTTAGGGATTTCATCAAATCACTTACTTTCCTTAGGGAAATCACCTTACAGAGTTCTTATTTTAACATCTTGCGTGAATTGATCATCTCCTTAGGGATTTGAGGAAATCCCTAATTTAATCATTTCCCCGCGACGTATATACCTGGCGCTCGGATATTTTACGGGAATGTCTGTAAATGTAGTAAATATGTCACTTGTGCAAATTGAATAGTGGTTTTTATTCTTGATTTTATTAAAAAAAACCCGAAAGGGTAGAATTTGGAGACTGCTGCATGTTAAATGGTAAACTGACCCAAATTTCATGTGACTTGGTGTGGAATTATCAACCAGAAGTTGTTCATACCACTTGATCGTGATTTAAAATTAGGAGTACCATCTCTGATAGCCCCACCAATCCACCAGGGACGTCTTGAGGCATGGGCCAATTAGTCCCTGGGCTTTGGTCACAATGGGACCTCATCTCATTCTCGACTCAGCCTTAATAAGATCAGAATTTTTATTTATTTATTTATCTAACGCTCGTGCTTGGCTTCTTGACCATTTCACGCCGAGCATCCCAGTACCGATTGATGATGTCGTCAGCTGGGTATTCATAGAGTCCAGTGCATTGGATCAGGTTGTTGCCATCCATTCTGACATCGCCGCAGAGTGGGCAGGTCTCGTTAGCAGCCAGGCCAAGCCATTGGAGATATACTCCCAAAAATCATGTCCGGGGGTTAGACGTAAGCGGGCAACAGCCTCGGCTCTCTCCAGGTGCCTCGGGACTGGACTCGCAGTAGCCAGAGTTTCCCGTGGCTACAGTATTTCTTGGGTAACAGTAGTGTGTTTGTCAAAAAATGTGGTAATAATGCTCTTTGCTCTTCTGAGAGTCAAGGAGACTTCTGGTTGAGACGACTAAGCTCCATGCTTGGAGTTTTGGTCGGATCTCTCAATGCCGTAATCCCAACTTGTCTTCGGACCCATTGTAAGGCCACAGTCCAGCCATATGAACTCGTTTGAAATGACATCAGCCTTATTTGATGTCATGTTAATTAGGTTCAGCTGTTTAGATGGAAGGGAAGTAGTGACTGTGAAGTAGAACTGTATAGGAACACGGCGAGTCATTAGTAGAGGCAGTTGGTGTTTCTTGATAAGAAGTTCCTCTTGTGAAAGAGGAGAAGTCTGAGACTTGAGTCTCTGTGTGTTGCGCATCTGTACTCATTCCAGTGCCTGCAATTTACTCTTCTGGCTCTCTCCCAAAATTTGAGAGTAATAAGATCACAATTCGAATAATTTCAAAGGTCTAAAGTTATTTCCGGTTGTAATCTTCGAAAATTGAGAATTTCAGACAATATGACAACTGGCTACGTTTGATGACCTTCGTCCTTCTACAGGCCTATGCCTACCACCATGCACAATCACTACTCGTTTAGTCAAAAGGCGGCAGTAGGCCGATCCGGTTTTTGTCAGTATTTGTTTCGGGTTATTGTTTGTACCTGTATTTGACAACGCATATTATGTACTGTCTACTTTTAAGTATGATGGGGGTTGGGTGAGAGGGCTACATTTATGTATGGCCTAAGGTCTACTTTTGCGTAAAGGCCGAAGTCTTAAGACGTTTCTACAATCCGCATGGGATCTTTAGAGAATCATGTAGGCGAGAGCTTCTTCACCAATAGCTTTCACGCTGTTTGAGAGTGTAACGTAAAAAAATCAATTTAATCAGTGAGTGAGTGAATATTAACGTCGCACTGTTCAGCTACATGAGGGCTTTTGGTGACGGATCATGTAATTTTGAGCCATGGTCAAGTGACGTGGACCTTTTCCTAACTACCACACCACACCAACGGGAGGACGTTTCAGCTCTCGACAGATTTAACGTGCATCGCTGCCCTACACGGCGGGTCTTCAGTGGTACCAGGCTCGAACTCATGACATGCCGATACCTTGACCACTGGGCTACCGCAGCCCTTCAATTTAATCAGCCGAGTGCTTATGGTCGTCAACTTGTGATTGGTGTTGCGTTTGTTAAGTCGTGGGTTCGAGTCCTTTTTCTTCTAAAGATTTGCCGCTTAGAGGGGTTAATATACGTTAAATCTACTCACTCGTGACACGAACTCATGACACGCCGTCTACGAATCCGTGACCATGACCACTCGTGATCAAGTCATGGTCACCCTGGGAAAAGATAAAGAATCCTTCAATTTCCGTTTTATTTGTATATCGAGGAGTTAATTCCCATTTGTTATTGATTGGTTAGTTGAAGTTACATTAGAAACGAGTGGACCTCATATCTTTAAAACAGGGTTAAAGGACGATGCTTGAGTTTGTTCTCCACTCATGACGTCAAGCCGTGCTTTTTTGTGTTCGAAACTACCTTTTGATTTCTTTATTTGACTAGAGATTTTTAAATTTATAAATTTTGAGCATTGTTCTTTTATCTAGTCTCTTATTCTAAGTTTATTGACGGCTGGGTGGCGTTGTTGGCTTGTCGCTGGCCTTGTACGCCCAAGGTTGAGGGTCCAACCCCGGCCCAAGTCGGTGGATTTTCATGATGCAGAACAAGGCAGCGTCCATGTCGTTGATTATACGGCATGTTAAAGACCTTAGAGTACCTGTTTGAGTTGGGTGCTCTCATCAAAATTAAATTCCTGGTACGAATTCGCTTCCTCAGAGCTCAATTGTCTCCCTTTGGGGTGGTTGATTGATTGAATATTAACGTCGCACTGTTCAGCAACACGAGGGCTTTTGGCGACGGACCACGTAATTTTGAACCATGGTCAAGTGACGTGGACGACACCTGAGCTGGCACCCCTCTTCTAACTACCACACCACACCAACGGGAGGACGTTTCAGCTCTCGACAGATTTAACGTGCATCGCTGCCCTACACGGCGGGTCTTTAGTGGCCCTTTGGGGTGGAAACTGGGTGCCAAATTTATATTGCTGCGATTTGTTTCCATCTATATGGTGCCGCACCAAAATGTGATATCAGCTCCCGGGGAATGTATTAGATCTGCAATGGCTTTTCCAATCCATAGCCCCATTTGAAAAAAATATTCTAAGTTTATTATCAGTTATAGTGATTACCAAGAAAAAAAACGTCATATATATCGACTTCAAAAAAACTTAACTTTACAAAAACACATCTTGCGTGTTTACGAAGAACAATAAAAACTAAAATAAGATTCAATGTAGCTCCAATTATTTGTCGATAATAAAATAATAAGTGCAAACAGTGGTGGTGTTCTTTTATGATGCAATTCATTTTGTTGATTCTGAAAGCTATTTTTACTAAATGTTAAAAAAAAAAAAAAAAAAAAAAATGTACGAGTACCTAAGATTTTTAAAAGCATCGAAGCTGCAATTTACGTAATGGTAGTTCAAAGCAGTCATTGCTGTCACGTTGGTTGCTGTCGTTTTCTCTCTCATAAGCTTAGTAAATCTCAAATTAAAAGGTAAGAGTTTTAAAAATTTCGAAGTAAAACTGCTTACATATCTTCATATTAATGATTGATGCATTTTTTTTAATCTAAAAAACGAATGGTAAAGAAACAATTTCTAATATTTTTCTTAAAAAAAACAACATTAAAATATTTAGATAATTGGAAAATTTTCTAAGAAAAATAATTTTTAAATATAAACAAAAGCCTTTCTAGAAGAGGAGAAAATATTTTGAGATAAGGATAAAATAAAATTCATTTATGAAAGATTTGTTGTTTCCTTGATTGCTGAAAAAATGTTAACATAATTTGTATGGAAATGATAAATAAAATAAATTACAGTTTAAAATAACTAAAAAAACATTTTATAGTTATTCGCAAGCTAAGTTGTAACTTCATCTTTATTCGCCAAATCTGAAATTAGTCGCCAGATGTGGGATGGGTTCTGAAAATGGGAAATCGTTAGTTCTGATGATCCTGATCAGGACAATGGAACAAAATTATCAAATTATTGTATTGTCACCGGTCCTTGACAAGTGTGAAAAATTTCAAATTAATATGACCTTTAAAAGGGGGTGAAAATCGTTTTTTAAAATTTCGTTATATACATGTGAAGCTTATAAAAGCGTGTTAAAAAACCCTGGGTTTCCAAGCCAGATGTTCCTGGTAGACAATATAAAATTTTTTTATTTCTAACAAGCTATATAAAAAAATGCACGAAAACAGTTTTTTATAATGGAAAAATATCAAACAGTAATACAATCAGAGAAACTGTTGAACCATTGCATGATATATTGAAAATACAAAGACAAAATCAGTCCTTAATGTTGTGAAAATTAAGTCAAATAAATTAATTATTTTTTATTTATTTATTTTTTGCATGAATTTGAAGAGAATTATTACACATTTGTTTTCTCGAAGAATATTGTAGGTTTTGTTTGTAGGTTAAGCCTCAGTTGTATGTTTTAGGGTTTCAAAAAACAGATAAATTTTTATTATATTTCTTTAAATGGAATTTAAGGTCTCTTTTATATCATTAACAGTTTTCATAGAGTTAATTCATTATATTATTTAAAATTGAAAACATAGTCAAATAATTTGAAAAAAATCTCTATTCATTATTCCAGTTGTCTTTTTTGAATTTAAAGAAATCTTTATAGTGTTGATTAACTCTATCTATAAAAATGGATGTTCGTTCATGTGAAATTGCATCAACACCGTTCAACGGATCACTATGAAAGTGGCATGTTTATGTACTTTATGTGCTCTTTCCTTTGTTGCAGCTTCCCACCAGGTGGCGGTACAGCATACTAACTTCTGCACCATTTAATCAATCCCCAAGTTGCTAACATGAACGCCAAAAATGGTGCCAACTTGGCTCTATCGCCTACATATATTTACATTGAATCGCAATTATAATGTAAGGAACGGCGTTGCTTGCGAAGATTACAACTTTAACATAAAATAAATATAACAAAAAGTAATATTAACGTATTACACATACAGATATAAATTATTTACATTATTTTAAGCGTTCATTACACAAAATTTATAACAATGTGTTACTTTTGATGAGCAGAGATCAGCTTAGGGAGGTGTTTTCAAAAATCGACCCACAAGGCGTTACCACGGGGACCCACGGGGCGTTATAAATAAAAAAAATCCTTTTTATCAGCTTAGATCTACATACTTAAAATTTAGCAAATAAGGGTTTTTTGTTCAACTGAGATATGCAAAAAGCTTTTTTTTGTTGTTTAATTTGCAATTCACGTAAAATTAACTCATTATATATAAAAAAAAACTTCTTTATCCTTCAATCTGCATTGTTTAATTTTTTAATTCACCCGTAAGAAGAACGGGTATATCAGCTAGTAAAGTATATACCCACTTAAATATAGATTTTGGACGAAATACAAACATACTTAAAGACGGGAAGAGACAAATAGTGAGCATTGAAATATAACATTTTACATACAAGGAAATATAATACTTTTTGTATAATTGATTTTACTGTATTCAGTGAAGGTATAAAACACATGAGTGAATTTTCTTCATCATAGTTTTATAGCATAGTTTCTTTTAACCTTTTCTGTCTTAAAAGATCTTATATATATACATCGTAGGTAAAGCCAAATTTTAATGCCATATATTAACCGAACATTATGAAATGAAAAATATTAATTTCTATTTTAAATACCAACCGAAATATCGGATTATGGTAATGGAGACTTAGTTAATGGTTTTTTTAAAAAAAAAAATCAACTTACCAATCATAGCAAATATGTCAGAATGATAGTTAGAACCTTCTTTGCTGCTTCCCATTGCTTCTTTACTGCGTAGCATGTAAGCAACAGCCAGCCCGAAATAAGCCCCAAAGGTGTGCAAAAAAATGGATCCGCCAATATCTGCCGCCTGTAAAAAAGAAAAATATTCATTTCTCTCTCTGTATAAAATTTTTTTTCCCGTGGTGCTGTGATAAGTTTATTACGTACTATCGCAACAATGCCAATGTTCATGATATCTCGCCAAGTAGGCAACCCAGATTTCGCATGTGTCGTACGCATTGAATTGGCAACAATGAGCTCCGTTTCATACAATGTCGCCAATACGGTCGCCAGTACATTACTGCAAGCTTTCGCAGAAAAATATCACGATTGCCTGGACTGGAATCGTTGAGTGAGAAAAAATGCATTGTCCCATACGAAGACTTATTAACAATCAACCGAATTAAATACTCAACTTTCCAGGAAGCTGCAAGAGCAGTAGGTTTATAAAAATCTGAGGACTATCCATGAAATGTTGGATGATGTAAGAGAACTACATCATACATGTAAATTACAGCGTTACAATTTGAGTATTGAATATGAACAGTTGCTTTATTTGTACAACGGAGGTTGGTCCGTCGTTAGGCGGACAGGGGGTCCCCCCCCCCCAGTTTTTAATGAAGGAAACTTATGAGAACTTCTTCAGTTTTATTCAACCCAAACGAAGAATGATGAAATCAAATTAAATGCTTGTTCAATGTAAGAAGTTTCAGATGTATTGAAATGCTTCCATTTAACACATTGAGTCATATTTCGAGTTAAAAAAAAGTTTTATTTTAATTAAATAATTAATGCCATTAGCAAAATTATTTTTAGGAAAGTCATCGCAAAATTTGAATATGCAAATTACAAATATAGATTCATTGTCCACTGATTGTTATTGCAAATTTTTACTTAATATCTGTGATTCTAAGAAGAGGCAAAATACAAGTATTGTTTGAAAAGAGATTCTGTAGCTAAAAAGGGCGTTGCGGCGTTGTGCAGTTCTTTGCCAATAGTGCCGTAATCAAACCATTGTTGTGTTGTGCTATTAAAGCCAAGATAAGACATCCGCTATTGTTATCTGTTTTATACAATGCTAGTCAGTGGCACATACATAAATTTTTCAAAGAGCGGGGGGCAGGGTTGAAAGTTCACCAATTTCGCATCATACTCCAATGCGCCGCAAAGCATATTCTTTTGATTTTGTCGTTTGTCGGGAACAAAAAAAAAAAACAATAAAAAATGAATTATTGAATATATAATTAGCATTAATTATTAAAATAAATTATTACTAACAAATACCTAATTAAATTTTACTTAGGATTATAATCAATCGAAAAAAGAATTAAGGGTGGTGGGGGTTGATCCGGACCCGTGGACTTCTCCCCCTCCCACTTCTTGTATGCGCCACTGATGCTAGTTGCTCTACGATCATCTTCAAAATAATCATTGGTTGGGAGTTTAAAATTATTTGCAAAAGGAATGAAGCAAATTGCATACGAAATTTTGAAAACAATTTTAGGGATGTTTCGTTCCCTCCCCCCGCAAAGAAAGATGACCATAGTTTAACCATACAGGGTATGGATATTAGACTTATAAAAATAAATCTATGAGTATCTCAGCAATAATTCCTTTAGGTAAGGGATGGCCTATCTTTTTGAGAAGAGTGCCACTATTGGATAAAAAATAAATAATTATACGTGTCACTTTCAACTTTTCCAACAAACAAATATGAAGAAGTGAAAAAATTTTACTTATAAGCTTATTATGGGATTTTTACGTAAATAGATTATTTTTAATGCAAATCTATATTGTCGAAATTTAAAAATAATATAATAAATAAGATGAAAGTACAAACTTAGGTTTTATTGTTAGTAAACTTTTTAAGTTGAATCAATTGGGTTAGGTGTAAAATAAAAATAAGTAACTTGAATCATTTAATTAAAAATAATAATCAAATGCTCAGTATTTACTTAATGTGGTTTTTGAATTACTACTTTTTTTTACTAAGTCATCTATTTTAGGATTAACTCTTATAGATGCAAACAAAATTAGGTTATTATAGTTCCTCATCAGCTAGTTATGTGATTGATATTTATTTTATTATGTTTAAACAGAAAAAATTTATTCACAAACATACGTAGTATGATCCAAAAGTTCGGAGACAAGGTGTAGAAAGCTTTACCTTGAATAGTTCACAGCCCTGGATGCCATTTATCGCGACCTCCCGTAAGACCCGCGATGCTATTTTCAGTTCATTTGATAATACAAAATGACATCCATGTAAAATTTTTTTTCGTATATGGGAACAGGCAAATGTCCCACGGGGTTAAGTCTGGTGAATAAGGGGGACGTGGAAGTACGTTAGTGTGAGTTTTGGCGAGGAATTCTTTTGCCACTTGTGTGGGATCGATATGCTGGTGCGTTGTCATGCAGTTAATACCAGTCGTCACTCTGCCAGAACGGAGGACTTTTACGACGAATAGATTCCCTCAAATTACGTCTTCGAGAAGTGTGTAGCCCCAGCGATTTGTTCACGTGTTTGGCGACGATCTTTTCGAAAACATTCAGACACCAACGCAACATTTTCCACGTTCCGCGAAGTCGAAGATCGTCCAACGCGTTCATTGTGCTCGATGGATTCTCGAACCTCTTTAAAACGTCCATGCCATTCGTAAACCTTGGATCTCTCGCCTTGGTACCTTACTTAGCATTTAGAAAATCTCCATTGGTGTTTTATCTAAGCGTTCACAGAATTTAATGCTCAACGCTGTTCAAGAAATGCCATCTTTCTTGGATTGCGGAACAAATCTAACTAGCGTCGGAAGATAACAGTTGCGTGTGCGGTTAGATCACATAACATGGACTAAACAAACCTGGACAGGTAGAGGAGGGTTGGGAGAATCCATTTCAAGTGTTTTAACTTTAGATACTCTCTTTCGTCGTCAGCAATGGTCACAGTCTCCAAGTTTTTGGATCGTACAACGTATTTTGATGCCAATTTTGGGATTTCTTGTCTGAGACAACCCCACGTCAATAAAATTGCAAAAAATAATTATTTAATATATTTTCAATTTTTTTAAAATTTTTTCATGGTCTTCAGCAAGTCACGTGTTACTGCCACAACTCCGCCGTGCCACACTGTGGCATGCGTGCCGCGGGTTGGCTTTAGGATAACGCATGAAAAGTATCAAAGGAAAACTTTCAAAGAATGAATACTGCTAGTGAAATCTTCCTCTTCGTCTCATTTAATAATCAGTCGCGAAAAAGTTGAAGTGAATTAGGGTACCTTGTAGATGTGGACGCCCAAGTGTTCGTTGCAGGCAAAGAGGGTGATCTCAAAGACAGACATCACAACGAGCTGCATTGGACTCGTCTTGCCTAGGAGGGCTCCGAACGATATCAGGACGGTAGCCGATGCAAAATTACCCCCGATTAAACTGAAAAAAAAATGGTTATTCCAGAATTAAAAAGAAAACGATATTTTTTAATTCAATACGAAATATCTTGAATTATTAACATTTTTAATGAAGTGAATCTTATTAAAACATCTTATTTCACACACAAACATGGGAACTTTCCTTAAATATCAGATATATCTGAGTTGTATAAGCAAGAAGATGCTTTTCCTCCACATTTATCCATTAATTAGCTCTAAATGATTAAAAACGATGAAAACCTTAAAGATGTATCAAATGCTTTTAAGCCAATAAAAAAATCTCTGACATTAAAGCAGTGAACCAAACTTTAGAAAATATATATTAAGAATTTCAACAGATTATATAATTAGAAATCTCGAAAGTAAATAGAAGTGAATTAATTAACTAAAATTATATTCTGCAAGCTGTAATTAAATAATTTGAAAAAGTAGTATTCCAAGTATAAAGTCGTGACATACCAAAAGCTAAATTAACTTAATATTACACTACAGGATTATCGCCAATTAGGGTTGTCGATAATCCTCTTCAGGAAAAAATATGTAATTCAAAACATTGTCTCCTTTTTTCCCCGATTGTTTGAAAGAACACCATTAAAGCACTAAGTTAAAAAATGCTATGCATTTCAGTTCTTTGTTCTTCTTACATTAATCAATGTTGGAATGTAGTGTACTGGAAGAAATAAAATCGTCACAGAAATCATTCTAAAAGTAATTAAGAATAAAAGCGAACTCCACACTGCATTCATGGTTGACGTTGTTTCTATGGAGTATTGGATTCGAGTGCCATAATGCCACTAAAGGCTCACAATATACAGAGGTTTGACGTACGTTAAATCTGTCAAGGCCCAAATTCCCACATTGTCGCGGTACGGAAGAGAGGGTTGCCAGTTCAAGTATCATCCTAATGGACTTGATCGTGGCTCAAAATTAGGAATCTATTGTCAATAACCATCGTATTTCTAAATGCGACGTTAATAAACGATTAATACGTAGTCGTTAAGATAAGGAAGTGCCACGTAAGATACAACTTGGCACTTCCACCCATAGATTCCTATACAAAAATTGTTTGTTTTAGTGAGCTGTACCACCCCTCAAAGTTTGTCCCATGATTTTAGAATCACCCTGTAGATAGATTAATTTAATTGTTAAGAAAACCAATTTAAAAAATCTGCGTGTAAGGGAGGTATAATGTATCCGAGTGCTTATGGTAATGTATTGATAAAAAGCGTTATTTCTGTCGATCCGTGAATTCCAGTCTTAATGCCTTGAGAGACCTAACGTGTAGAGGAGCTATTGCTCGTTAAATTTGTCTTGACTCAAAGTTCTCTCGGTGGTGAGGTGTGGAGGCTATGAGAGTAGGATGCAAGCTTAAGTGTGTTCCTATTTATTTGACTGTGAATCAAAATTACGAAATTCGTCTCCAATGGGCTAAATTTATGTGACGTCATTTAGTCACATGATAACTTCAGTCCCGTGTTTTCAGCCAATCAGTTCATAAATTCATGTGACGTCATAGTTACATCATAAATGTAATCACGCATTTCCAACCAATTAGTTCATGTTATTCACTGTTACTAATTTTTGCTTTCTGCAGAAACTTTTAAAAAGTACACGTAGTTAAATAAAATAATGACCTTAATTTAAAAATACACGTATAATGTAAGTTTTTTTTTTTAATTTAAAAAACTATTTGAAGAATTCTAACACGTGAACATCTTTAACTAATCATTAAATTTAAAATGTTATCTAAACTTTACAAGCAGTATGTGAGATTTTAATCAATAGAGAACACGTGATTGCATTTATCACGTGACCATCATGAATTTAGTCCATAGCTCTCGCTTTGCTTACAAATGTGCTAATAAACAATTCATATCAATTCCGTAATAATCAAATGATCGAATAATTTCTAAATAATCAACATCTTCTATATTTCTCATCGATGCTGTACATAGTAACAGTGGGGAAAAATTTGTGTCATTTCTTTCCCTTTTTAAATTTCAAAAGCTTACTACTCAGAAGCAGGATTATGGAGAATACTTTGAAGACGAACTAGTGGCGGTAATTACTATTTAAGAAAGCTTTCACCCCATTAATCTTCTTCGATAAATGAGGGAGTGCATGTATATGCATATTTTTAAGAGGAAAGAGTTCAGGAGAAATTTTTGAAGAATATAGAGACTCCGCTCAGATTAATCTCATTTCGCGAGTCGGAGCTTAATTTCCCCGAACACACAAGTGTCTTTTTCTTTCGAAAAATTATATGGGAGAAGCTGATCGGTAAGATAATTACTTAGTGACTGAAAAGTTGAGAATACACCCTATACTTATTTTCTCAATAAACTTAATTTTCAAAACAAACCAATACTAGTAAATTTCACCCTCTGGCAGGAACATCAATTTTTTTTGCCACACTGAGGAACATCCGTCTGACAGACGGATATGTAAATTTTTTTTAAAAAAAAATTCTATTACATTAAGGACTGTTTTAAATGTCCTTATAGCTCATGAAATAGAGTATGGCTTAAATAATATGTGTGGGGTTAAATCAGGCACAACAATATATTTTTATCACTAGAATGAGGCTAATTCATGTGACGTCATAGTCACATGATAGTGAAAGTCACGTGATTCTAGCCAATCAATTCAAATCTCATGTGACGTCATAGTCACACGATAAAAACTATCTTGTGTTTCCAACTAATCAGTTCACGCGCTCCGATGTTGCCAAGTTTTGCTCTTTTTGCAGAAACTTTCTCTTAAAAAGTACATATGTATACAAAATGCATTTTATTTAAAAGTATAAGCATAAAATACGAATTTTTTTTTTAATTTAAAAAAATCTTTTTGAAGAAATTTTTTTCCTTAACATTTAAACATCTTTACACAAATAGGAAATTTGAAATTTTATCTGAGTTTTACAAATAGAACAAGTACAATTAGTTTAATGTTTGTTTTGAATTCAATGGAAAACACGTGTTTGTTTTTATCATGTGACTTCATGAATCAAGCCCATTGTGGCTAGCATTTTTACAAAAAACTGATTAAAAATTATTTATATTCATGAAAAAGTAATTAAAAATAATAATACCAAACACGAAAAAACTATAGGAATATCGATATGATAGACGGTGATAGATAAGATAAATCGCACATATCATGAGTTGAAAAAATTCGCCATGTACCACCACGTGATCCTCTCACTGTGTAGAGTCCAACTGAAGATGTCAAGGCATTCACCCCCAAAATCACACCACAGAGTTATCTATAGGTATCAAAGCAAATCATACCCGTTCGAGAGACGGATGTTCCGGTCAGAGGGTTAAGGATATTTTAATGTATATGTCAAACAAATCGTTTTGTAATAATAATACAGAAAAAAGAGAGAAAGATAGTTGAAAAGAAAAGGAAATAGCGATATTTGCTGATTTCTGTATCAGAAAAGAGACAGAATATATGAATGGATTTTCTGCTATTTACAGTAAAGGTGGAAATGTGTGTGTGAATATTAGTCTCCGAGATACATTCTGGTATAGATTGGACTAATTTCTTAGTTGTGTCTGAATCCTTTTTCAAATTTTTCTTTAACATTGCCTTCAAATTTTCATTGATGTTCCTATTTAGGGTTGATAAATGTGTGACGGATCTATCCGCACCCGTTCATTAATATAATCCTCTTGGGAAATATTTAGTCTATCAATTCGGGTTTATTCACAACCAACCCTCTGAAGAAGAAATCTTGATTATTTAAATTAGGTCTGCTATTTATAGTCTATGTTTTCAAGCTAGAGAAGATAGAAAGTGAGGAGGTAGGATAGATTCCTACTGATCAGGTATTATTCTATTTTATAGTATATTTTTCAGGGATTGGAGAAGTGTAAGAATTAAAGTGACGATTGGTCATTACATTTTAATTAGTGATCGGATAATCTGGAAAGTAGATTTGATCTAGAACTAAGTAGGTCGGTATTTAAAGTCTTCGCACACTTGGCGTATCTCGTTATGTTGTTGTTGTTGTTGCACGCCCCCATTGGTCAGCAGTGCTAGACCAGGTCCATGACATCGTACACTTTCAGAAAGTCCAACACCAGCAAGGGATCGTCTGCTAAGCCCTGCTTGGTGAGCCCTAAGTATTCGAGGATGTGAGCAGGCGTGGCTGGCTCAGAAGAACAGTTCGTGCACATTTCAAAGCTCTTGCATCCTTCAGAAAATTTCATTGCTTTGATATGGCCACTTCGAAAGCGGGCTAGAAGAGTTTGATCCTGTCTTGTAAAACCGTGAGCCAGAGAGCCTCCAGGACGAGAACACTGGTGCCAATGGTGCTCTGGGGAGTAATCCAAGTGGTCTTATTATGGTGTTTAGTTCTAGAGAAACTCTTCAAAAAGGTGAAGGGTGCTGACGGCTCTGGTACCTCTCAAGAGCCAGCCTTGGCCAAAATGTCCGCAACCTCATTTACCTCTAGATCTATGTGAGAGTAGTCTGATGAACAATATCTCGTTATAAATCCGCATATTGCTTGGATTGTGAGAGCATATCTTCTCTTTGAAATTACTTGAATTGTGTTGCTAATTGTGTGATCAATAAATAGATTAGTCACTACAGTTTAATTAGTGATCGAATAATCTGGAAAGTAGATTTAATCTAGAATTAAGTAGGTCGGTATTTATTGTTGTGACGGGGCTTTATCGCCTTTTCACACTAATCCTCTTGGGGAATCTTTGGGGCCAGAATTGAGTTATTTCAATCCAATCCTCTCAAGAAGAAATCGCGATATGCAGATTAGTTAATAGATATATAATGGAGCTTAAGTAGTTGCGTGGTAGAATGGTAGAATAAAAGAAGCAGAAAGAAAGCTGAGATGCTGATCACCGTGAGCTGTTGGTAAGATATTAAATATAGATGCGTAATTATAGAACGGACTTTAGCGAGCTAAGGAATTTAAGGCAGATAAAGATTCTTAGGACAACTTCTAATAAAGATAAGTGATTAGAATTTCAGGCGCTGTTTACTTAGAATTTAGAAATACGTTGTATCACTCTGGATTGAAACCCTATAGTAAGACTTGTGTTGTGTTGATCAATATATTTAGACAATAATAAATTAGATTTATTATGGCTAATTTGGGTGATCAATCATTTCCTTCTACAAATCTAGGTCGCGTAGATGAAGAGATGGTACCCCCGGGAAGGGAGGTATTGCAATGTCTTCGCACACTTGGCGTATGTAGTTATTAATCCGCATATTGCTTAGATTGAGAGCATCTCTTCCCTTTGAAATTACTTGAATTGTGTTGCTAATTGTGTGATCAATAAATAGATTGTTTTTCGGTATGGCTAGTCTTCTTTCCCTTCCCCCTACATCTCTAGGCAAGAATGAGAGAACATCTTATTCCTGACAAATGTAGTAATTTATATTTTTCAATTTCATTTTGTGGTGTTTGAGTTTTTAAAAGAATTTGCATTCGAACACTTATTTTTATCTGATAATTGTATTATGCTGCTGAACTTGCATGCTAAGTATGTAATTTTATATGAACGAAATTTATTAGATTGATTTTAATATCTACAGACGTTCAAATTGAACTGTAAGATTCGTCAATGTTTTGATGGAATTTTATTTGAAAGATGTTTGTTTTGCTCGCGAAATATCTTTAATTTTTAAAACAATCTTTCAAATTTGGAAGCAAATTGTTTTTTTTAAAAAAAGAAAGTTAGAAGGACCATATATCTTTCTCTCTATCTAAATTATTACTTGTAGTTATCAAAATATTTATATTTAGCAATTACATTTAACTCATTAATTGATATGATATTAATATTCATTTTAAATATCTACTTTAAATAAAAGTATATGAAATACTATTTGGAAAAAAAGTTAAAAAAAGTAAATATCTTGATCTCCAGTTTATTTTCTTTCCATTACATTAAAATGGGTTGCCTTTTATTCAAACACATAATTCTAATCAAGAATTTTTTATAGTATTCAATATTTTGGAAATTTATCTGCTTTGATATTTTTTGCTGAATAAAAAAATTATTTTATTACATTTTTCATTTTTAAACATTTTTTCCATACCTTCTATTTTTTTGGAGTTATTAAATGCTTCTGAGCTTTCTTGAATTCATTTACTCTTTCTCTTATCTTATTATTATAACTTTTTATGTAATTTGTTTGTTAATTATACCTTTTTTATAAGCTAAACATATGCTTTAATACTTACATTTTGATTGAAATAAGGTAAAATAGATTTTGCTTTATTTATATGTAAACATAATGGAGTATATATTTGGGACTTATTATTTGTATGTATTTGGTATTGGGTATATATATTTGGTATATATTTGGGATTTTTCATTAAGTACAAAATGTCTTAATTACCCTGATACGTTTTGTCTAATTGACTGTATTTTTGAATGGTGCCTTTTTTATACAACCAAAATCATCTTATAAATTCACCAATAAACTAGTTTTTTTTTAAATTTCTGTGGTTAACACACATTATTATTAATTTTACAGTATTCATGTAAATAAATTACTTTAAGTGTATGAGAATACAGAAAAATTTAATAAAAACCGATTTTTTTTAAAGGCTAGATTAAATCATAATATAAATTATATTGAAAGCATTTTTTCAGATCAAAAACAATTATCAAAGTCAATTCGTAAAAAACACACATAATAAAAATCACTATTCCTAGCTTTATTATTACTAATAAATTACACAAACATGGCGATTTGTACGGTTTTAGAGGTATAAAAATACACTAATTTCCACAAAGAATAAGTCATGCAGTTAATTGGCAATAAATATTTTTCCACGAAAGAAAGAGATGTTTTTGTAGATCTTGCATCACATCAATGCTATTATTATATGTTATATTACGCACGTCGGAAGACTGCCAAAAAACGAAATTATTATGTTTTTCTAGAAAGATTATGATTCTAGATTATACATAAGACATGCAAATGGAAAGTGACACTACTCTGAGATAAGACATTTTTTTTGAAAGACTCTCGTCAGCACTCTGCAAATGCTAAGGCCGAAATATATTTCGTGACACTTTACTTGAATGAGTAATATTGTAAAAAGCGACAACTGTAAGAATTTCGGCCAACTATTGCTATTTCGTTTTCACTATCTTATCAGTTTTTCCTGATATGGTTCTCCTGACCTTTGTTCGTACCTTCTCTTTTGTTTTAACACTTTTTCAGAATTCTTTTATTGATTTGTTCATGGTAGCAACATCCTAGGAAAAAATAAAAACGAGAAACTTAAAGCCTTTGATTCTAAGTAATTATTAGGCAATTATTGCTTATTGTTGCTTTTGAATTTGTAGATTTTGTTGCCAAGTCATCTAAATTAGGATTATTGCTTGAAGATGCTAGCATAATTAGGTTGTTTTAAGCTCATATCAGTTATTTTCGAGCGATATTATGATTTTATATAATATTCATAATAGAACACATTTGTTCGCAAATATATGTTGATCTAAACCTACAACAATATCTGAAAACCAAATCGCGTAAATTCGGAAAATTGTTTGTTGGTACATATTGCAAAAATTCAATATAATTTGGATCATTCGCAGTTAAAATAAGTTTCTTGTATTATCCTCTCAGTGTAATACGGAGATGTGGGTCAATAATTTAAATTTGGATTTCAAGTGGGTAACAGTTAATGTTTATCAGAGAAATTTAGAAGAATCGGAAACCTCTATACCGACAATGTTAAATTGGCTGTTTTCGATGTACCTTTTCTCAAAATCTGTTATATGTATATGCTTGAAATTTTTCATACAATTAAAGTACACATTTCTCATTATACTGAAATCATCTTTTAGCTAATTTTGAAATTTTCCTTAATTTATAAAATATTTTATCAAACATAGTGAAATTTGACCCCTTTTTTACATAAAAAAATTTGTAAAAAATAAATTTTTGAGTTTTTTACAAAAAAAACTCATTTCAGTATACATTAGCCATCATTATAAATATATCATAAAAAATTACATACCTGGGAACAGTAGTTTCTCAGAAAAGGTACATCGAACATCAAAAATTTACATTTTGAGATAAATTGATTTTAATGTATATATAGTGAGACTTCTAATCGGCTAAGAAATAGAAAAATAAAAGGCTCAATTTACAATAAAAGATAAATGTTTTGGATTATATCAGACGTTCAACTTTTAAGCAAAAACGAAGTACTTTGTTTACATTTTTCGCCATTCAAATGGGCGGGGCCTAGTTTTCAACGATTATTTAAAAAAATAGGTTTTAAGGGCTTCTAATTACCCTAGAGGGAAAAGTAAGGTATTTTTAGAAAGGTTAAATTTTATACAATATACAATTTAAGAATGTAAAAATCTCCAAATTGTCAAAATAAAAAAAAAAGATTTTAGCTTTCCAACACCCCTTGACAAGAAATTTATGAAAAGATCATCATTTTTCTAACATCTTGAAAATCATCAGACTTAACACTGAATGAATCCTGCAAAATGAACATTAAAACTCTCATGGCTCGGCATGTTGTCTTGCATTGATGTGAAATGTGTTAATCTTTTTTCTGTAAAATCAAAAAAAGAAGCAAAAGTTTGTTCATAAAAGAATATATATAACCAACTAAGGGTAGGAAAAAAGTGCAATCCTTACCCTCTATTCTTAACTTCAAACTATTTAAATGTCCTATAATATCATCAAGAAAATCTATAAATCTCATAGCCAATCTTCATCCATGAGTAGCAAAAACAAACTGGGCAGTTCATTGTTTCCTCCCACATATTTTAAGACACGCTCTCTGAAATTCCAAAATCTCGTGAGTGCACTTCCTTCGGAAATCCAGCGCATGTAACAACGAAGAATATTCTTTAGATGATAATTTCCCATTGTAATTCACAGCTAAATGTATTTAAAATAAATTTTGAGATTTCTTTAGTCTGAGATAACCGTATTTCAACGAAATTCTATAAAAAAAAATAATTAAATTATAAAAAAAATTCAATTAAACTATATAAAAAACTTTTTAACTTTTTAATTTCTCAATAATTCTTCACGTACCACTGTTGCAACTCCTCCGTGCCACACTATGGCACCCATGTGCCGCGGGCCACCCTTGCACTAAAGACTCGTCATGTAGTAGGGCATATACATGTTAAATCCAAAAGATTCAAGGCCCTCACATTGAATTTAGTTCTCACGTTTAAACAGCAAAGTATTACGTGAACATGTTTTAGTAATCCGAGATTCGTCGTTCCCATGTTGCTTCGAAGTATGATGCTAATTAACAATCAGTCGAGAAAATGCTCCATTTTTCCTTTATAACTGAGCATAAGCGTTTCACACGGGTGCTCGCGTATTCTGATTTTAGTTAGGTCCTTTATAATGAAATTCCGATTCACTTATAAAGAATATGTCCATTAGGTCTATTTTTTTAGTTATTACTTATTTTATACAGACACTAGATATTCCATGCTGAAATACAAGGGAAAATATCAGTGTAATTGTATTAGTTCAATTCATAATTGTTTTTTAGTGCATCTAAACATAATACACACCAAATTGTTTTTTTATTGTGCATTCAACAAATATCACATAGTAAAAAAAAATTATGTCTGTTAAAATAGACCGTTTTCGGATACATTTTATTCGGTTAAGTTTAAATTCATAATCTCAATTTTAATGTAATAGAGCTCAATGAATCCTGCATATTTAAAAAATTTTTTATGTCAACGTCAGGTTAGGGCTTAAGTGGAATCGGGAACTAGAACAATAAAGACCTTATCACATATGCATGTTTCAAACAATTCGAGTCTTTTTCGAGCAAACGTTTCAGGAAATCCTTCGAGCAGCTCTGAGGGTAAAGGGTTGCCGTAAACAAAACTACACTGTCTGACGTCATCTTCATTTTGAAAAATTAATCACAGATTTTTCTGCTTCGAAAAAGAAACATCCAATATTATTTCTTTTGTTGGCGGTCGTAAATAGAAATGGAGCCCCATTCTGTTAAGAAAATATAATACCTGATGGGCTTGATGAAGCAGAAGTTGCCGTCTTTACCACCATCTTGTTTATGACGTAGAGAGACGAAAAGGGTTGTTTGAAAGAAAAATTGCTCCAAATACGTATACGAGTAATAATGTATTCATGTATACGAGGCCTGTATTCTTCCAAATCGATTAAAGCATAAAACTGTTTTATCACATACA
>BMAV01002466.1:117421-189607 GCA_019973955.1 Trichonephila inaurata madagascariensis | reverse complement strand
GTCCGATACCTATACCACTCGGCTACCGCAGCCTTACATTACTTCTGGAAACGCCTGAAAAAAAGTTGGGATGTTTCTATTACACTTGCTCCAGCTAGACGGGCTCCCATAATTTAGTCTGACGTTTTACGCTTTTGAAAAAAATCAAGACTTACAGGACTTCAATAAAGCTATCATGTATTACCAGAGCATATACATTTTTATTATAGGAAATACTAGCAGCTATTATATAGTGTATATTTTAATGCTAACAAAGCGCCTTTAAGAATGTCACTTCTATTCCCAGATGCTTCCATTATTTTGATAACCAACTACATATATACATATATTTAGTACAATATTTGTAAAAAGTATTACTTTTTTCTTCAAACAATTCTTGTCAAGGCTTTTTTTTTGGCTTCCAGCTACCTGTTTCTGCTTCTACCTCAGCCAGTGAGCCTTGTAATTTAAACTATGTTTACTTTGCGAGGTCGATATCTAAAATGGCGAGTGAGGGGGTGAACATTTACGTCGCACTGTTCAGCTACACGAGGGCTTTTGGCGACGGACCACGTAATTTTGTACCATGGTCAAGAGCCGTGGACGAAACCCAAGCTGGCATCCCCTCTCCAAACTACCACACCAACGGGAGAACGTTTCAGCTCTCGACAGATTTAGTGTGCATCGCGCTGCCCTACACGGCAGGTCTTTAGTGGTACTGGGCACGAACTCGTGACAAAGCCAGCCATGATCCGATACCTATACCACTCGGCTACCGTGGTCTATCTAAAATGGCACTCCACATCTATGCCACCACACCATTAGGACTTCGATTGATAGATTTTTTTTAATTGCATAGCACTTTAAAGTAACACGGGAGGCTACTGGTGAGGAACCTCTTAAATTTGAATAATGGTCAAATGGCGAAGGGAAGACTTGAGCCAATACCTCACAATCCAAAATTTCCCCACTAAGCCGTTGCGATAAATTTAAATCCTGACACGTTTAATGCACATCAGCCTTGCCTTACGCGACAAATCTTTAGAAGAAAAACGATTGATACACGCGACTCGGAAAACGCATCGGCAACCACGAGCAAGATGTTCTGACCGCTACGGTTTCAAAAAATGCAAATATTTTAAACAATTAGAATCTAAAATCCAAATTGATATTTCTTTACCCCCATAACAATGTGTGTGTGTGAATATTGTAAAATTTCCAAAACACACATTTTAAATACAAGTAGAATTTTATCTTTTCACCAGGACATGGCTTTGAAGTACCGATAACACACCGTTAAAGGTGTGCAGTATGTAAATAAAAATAAGCACCATTTTGAAATTTGAAGCCGTACTGTGTCTATCTTAAAGACTTCGTTTAACGGCTTTTAAAGATTATGCATAGCTCAGGTAATGTCGGGGAAAAAAATGTGTTCCTTTTTATTCTTGCTCGTAATAAATAAAACCCATTATAAAGTTTTCGCAATAAGAAGCAATCTAAATGCTAATCTGTGCATTATGAAACAACGCGTTGAAAACTTCTCGTGAATATGTGGGCGCGCTTATCTTTCTCCCGGGCGCTTTCCTTCGAGAAGAATTTCGTTAAGGACGATTTTCGTTTTCACCGCGTGTTAAAGTGTAAGAATAACATCCAAATTAGTATATGGAAGTGCTTTTACTAAAGTATTTTTATGCTAAGAATAAAGCTTTTTCTTTGTATAAGTTATGTTAAGTGCGAAAATTTTGGCTTTTCTTTGATTAACTACAAATTGCCCGGGATTCGAATTTACGAGATTGACTAGGCTCTCTCTACATATTTTCTATTTATATTTCTTACAGTTAACATAACAACTATATTCGCCTTGAGAAATATAACAAACTTAAACCTGAATTAGAGAAAATAAATAAGGAACTAAATGGAAATGGTGAAAATATGCGAACATTACAGCAAAAGGCGTAAGTGAGCGAGCGAAAGAATATTAACGTCGTACTGTTCAGCTACACTAGGGCTTTTGGTGACGGACCACGTAATTTTGAACCATGGTCAAGTGACGTGGACGACACCTGAGCTGGCACTCCCCTCTCCTAACTACCACACCACACAAACGGGAGGACGTTTGAGCTCTCGACAGATTTATCATGCATCGCTGCCCTACACGGCGGGTCATTAGTGGTACTGGGCTCGAACTCGTGACAAGGCCAACCACGATCCGATACCTTGACCACTCGGCTACCGCGGCGACAAGGTGTGAGTGAGAGATAGTGTTTTATTAACGTTACACAATGAAGCACCATGAGGGCTATTGTTGACGGTCCTCGTAATTTTGAACCTTGGTCAAGTTATGAGGACCGCACCTCAGCTACACCCCCCCTTTTCCAAACACCACGCCAACGAGAGGACTTTGAGCCTCTACAGATTTAACGTGCATCAGCCCCTCTATACAGCGAGTCCTCAGTTGCACCAGAACTCAAGAGATATACCGGGGGGGGGGGGGGACACATTGAACCTATGATTATGTCACACTCAACGCATATCATTTAAATAGTCGTCAGCTAATGTAGTAGATTGCGCTGTTATATCTTTTGGTCACAATATAAACTGTTTGACCGCGATAACCAAGAGTTCATGGTAGAGAAGTCGTGGCCGACACTGTTGTAGTTGAGAAGTGAGTTCGAATCCATATACAACTAAAAGACTAAAGTAAATAATTCGACAATCAAATCCTCACGTTTGCGTAGTGCGGACGTTTGGACCTTTTTGTACTCCTCACCTGACCTTGGGTAAAAATTATGAGGTCCATTGCCAATAGTTTATATAGGGTGATTCGCTACCAGACCGACAAACTGGTAGCGTGGGTATGGGGTACAGAGACAACTTAGAATCCTATAAGAACGCAGGGTCGCAAATGCCGCAGTTACGAGTTTTGGTGTAAAAAAGCATAACAAGAAAATAAAAAAAGAAAAAAGAACAGAAACAGCAACTCATTAATGGGACAGTAAACCTTTTTTTGAAAGGTTGTACTACAACGGGTGCTCGAAATTAGGATCAGAACACGTCTGGCAGGCCTGACAGTGACGCTGCATAGAATTCTATACATTCTGGAACGTTGGATGCTTTGACTACAGATTTTCGAGCGTTTCCTTGAACTGAAAGAACAGGAATCTCGTACACTAAGCTTTTCATGTGACCCTAGAAGTTTATGCCCTTTCGAACACCTGTTGCAGTACAGCTTCTCAATTAAATTTTTTTTTGTCTCATTAATGTATTGAACTTTCTGTTCTTTTTATCTGTTTCTTTGCACCATAGGTCGCAACTATGGCATTCGCGACCCTGAATTCCTATGCCATTCCGAATCATCTCTGTACCCACAACACAATCTGCAAATTCGTTGGTCTGGTAGCGAATAACCCTGTATAGCTAAATTTTATAGATACGTGTGAGATATTAGTGAATGACTTCGAATTTTGAAGCTTGATCCAATCTCGTGGACAAACTTGCACTCCAAACTTCTGCAACATGCTAACGTGAAGACTTAGAGCTTTGACAGATATTACGTACACCAACCCATCTACACGGTGGGACTCCATGCTCACCAGGGCTCGAAAAAATAATTTGTCAATACTGGTCATGAGTTCGAAACTATATCCACTCGACTACCACGGCTAAATGCTGCTCCGAAATGTGACGTCAGTAAAACAGTTACTTATTATTTATTTATTCAACTCCCGTGCTTGGCTTCTTCACCATTTGACGCCCAGTCCCCCAGTGGTCGTGGTAGCCTAATGGTCAAGGTATCGGATCGTGGCTGGCTTGTCACGAGTTCGAGCCCAGTACCAATAAAGACCCGCCGTGTAGGGGAGCGCGATGCACGTTAAATCTGTCGAGAGCTCAAACATTCTCTCGTTGGTGTGGTGTGCTAGCTAGGAGAGGGGATACCAGCTCAGGTGTCTTCCTCTTCACTTGACCATGGTTCAAAATTACGAAGTCCGTCGCCAAAAGCTCTCGTGTAGCTGAACAGTGCGATGTTAATATTCAATCAATCACGCCCCAAGCCCCCCCCCCAGTACCAACTGACGATGACGTCAGATGGGTATTCATCGACTCCAGTGCACTGGAGCAGGTGGTTGCCATCCGTTCTAGCAAGGCCACAGAGCGGGCAGGTCTCATCAGCAGCCAGGCGAAGCCAGTGCAGGTATACTCCCAAAAAGTCATGTCCGGTGGTTAGCGAAAGCGGGCATTGGCCTCGGCTTTCTCCAGGTACCTTGGGATTGGACCCAGAGAGGCCACAGTTTCCCATAGGTTTCCAAGGCTCTTGTTTTTTTTTGGGTCCCAGCAGTATATTTTTCCATATATGTGGAAAGAATGCTTTTCTGAGGTTCAAGGGGACTTCCAGTTGTGAAGACTCGGTTTCCTGCTTGGCTTTTTGGTCGGCTCTCTCATTGCTGGGGATCCCAACATGACTTGGGACTCATTTCGATGTCAGTAGTGGGGTGTAATCTCAGAGCACCCCATCCGGTATAGGGGCTAGTGACGCTGACTGCTGTGCCTTTGGGCCTGGGTTTGGATCCCGGAGAAGGTATGGATGTTTGTAAATGTATAGTGCCTTTGCGGAAGGGTGTACTCTAAATAGCCGTTGAGCCACAAGTCTTCTCGTGAGTTTGATGGAAGGGGCAGAGAGGAGGGGGGCTTCTGACCACCCCAGGGTGTTTTTCCTCAATATTAGGGGGGAATCTAGCCATATCGTAATGTATGACACTCAAAGCTACGAATGACAGGTGTACAATAGCCCCTTGCCACGATGAATTTCGTGGGCCTTTGTGACGTTTGAGATAAATAACGGCAGCTTGACATTGATCAGTTTAAACATTTAGTTTATTTAAGTCACAGCTATTATTTACAGATTATACACTGAAGTTATTAAACTTTTTAAATATTATTAGAGTTCAAATGATGTGGTTTGTGAGAGAGGAGTTCTTTTTGGGGTCTGTTCAGTTCGAAGGTTTCAAATCATCTCTCCTCTCTCTGCTCCGAGGATTAGCGGTAGGCCTCTTAGCATCCAGTTACATCCTGCTAGTGGCGGAAAAAAGGGTCCCTCGTGGGTCAAAGGTTGTGGGGGAGGTCCCAGGTGGAACCACGCAATAACTTTTAAAATGCAGCTGCAAAATGCACGTGTGATGCTTATTTACACAAATAAGCCAATTCACAGCTGGGTGGCGGGAATCGTTATAGCCTTGAAGTAATGCTACATCGATCAGGTGGTATAAGTACCAACAACCATCACGGGATTTAACCCCTTTATCAGAAATTAAAAAAAATAATGAAGCATAATTGGCTATTATTTGTGTACCAGGCACGTAAAGGAAGCTCTAATTGGAGTGAGAAGATTACTTGGGTACAATAATAATAAAAACAAAGTGGAACATATACATATATTTTCTATTAAACCTGATAAAACGCCAAAATTTTTTTTATATATATAGAACAGTGAACTAAGGACTATATATATTCTCCAATTTAATTCATGATCCGTGACAAAGTGAAAATTACGAACCATAAATCAAAGAAAATTGAATGTCATATTTCATTTGGAGTGTTTTGCCGGTTACCTCAATTTTAATTGATTGACCGATGCGAGTGTTTTAATAAACAATCGTATGCGTTCTACTGCGTGTACTACAAATGTTTACAGCCTTTTTTTCGAACATAATTTGTTAAGATTTCGTAAATAATCCAAACCGATGATGGAATCCATTTCGATGACTAAAGTGCAACGATGAAAAGAAAATTGCCACTCGATGACATTTTAATTGGAGAGAGATAGAGTTTTCTGAATAAATAAACTGACCTGGTATCTCATCCTGATATCGTTTAGAGTTGTCGAAAACTTTGTTTTAACGATAATATTACGTAATTTCAACAGTTCTGAGAAAGCCGATTGTTAAAGCCCCTTCAGGAACGGCGAAAGGAGAAAGAAACCTTTCCCTTGGCCCGCACCTTCCGAGAGCATACGAAAGCCCTCGTGTTGCTGAACAGTGCGACGTTAATATTCAATCAATCAATCCGAGAGCATACGTACATATGGGATCGGGCGAATATCACTTCTCTAAGACCCTAAATTCATTTAAGGCTGTCTTCGGTTAATGTTAAAGAATAGGACCCGAATTTGGAACATTTTTTTCAGATATAAAAAAAATGAAAAATTAATATGATATTCTGGCTTCACTATCCTTTAGAGCCGAGGTGGGCATTACGTCGATCGCGATCGACCGATGGACCGCCAAGACATGTTTGGGGTGATCGCCTGAAAATTTTAGCAGTAATTATATACGGAAAATTTAAGATTGGCACACAGACTATAATACAAGTCTTCTACTGACTATAACAACAAAAACTGGTTTTGGATAAAAATGTTTTATTTTTTAATGTACTATTTTTTGAATTGTTTCATGATAAATGCATCATTTAATATGTGGCTAGTTTTATTATGTTTGTATCTTGCATTTTGCTTTAAACGCGGTTTTAAAAGTGTTTTTTATTTTAGTTCTGTAGGCATGTACACATAATCCGCATTTATTATCATAATAATATATAACCCCTTTTTCTTACCTCAACACAATTACGACATTGGGTAGTGGCCCACACACGAATTTTTCAAGGAGAGGGGGTCAAGGGTCTAATGTCTACCAGTCTCGTATCAGACCCCAATATATAGCCAAACATATATATTTTTTTATTTTGTCGATTGTCGGGAACAAAAAAGACAAAAATAAAATTACTGAACGAATAATTAACGTAAGTTAATAAAAAACACTAATAACAAAATAATTACGTTTTACGTTCTTTATACATTGGAATATCATCAATCAGAAAAAGAAATCAAGGGTTACGAGGAAGGATTCGGAACCGTGGACCCCCCCCCCCTCGTGTACACCATTAACACTGGAGGGGGCCGCAGCACCTTGAAAAAATTAGAGGTAGCCCGCGCGTACCCTGGAAAAGTCTGCCCACCCCTGCTTTAGAGAGTAGCATTTTTTATCATACATCTAATTTTTAATCGAGTTGATCCATTTTCTTAGGTATGAAATGTGTTTCGCGTTTTTTCTCCTGTACCGTAATGTTAAATGAGCTATTCCTGCACGTATTCAAAAGAAAAAAAAAGAGTATTCATTGAATATTTTGAAAATTTTAGAAACACTATATTGTTAACAGATGTATTAGCTATAATGTACAAATTTCCATGAAAGTTGAAGTGTTTTTCTGATTGTGAAAATATGCTTCGCGTTTAGTTCATGCTCTCGTACTTTTGCCAAAATATTTGATGCAATCAAATTTATGACGCTAAAATTTATAATTTACTATCATTGATAATATCTGAATATGCAGTACAAAAATTTTCGCAATATTTAAAAGAAAAATGCGATTTCATTTTAATAAAAAAGGAAGTACTATTTTGCCATGACGATTAAAATAAAAAAGACGCAAAGCTTACAAAATACTATATCTGGCAAATCCCAAACGATAAATTTACTCTCGCATAAACTTTTGTTTAGGTTTGAACTGATACAAATCTTTTAAATAACAGCTAATATATCTTATTTTTTATTTTTAATTAATCCTTATAGCTTTCTTAGTATCACATTAGTATTATGTTTCCTGTTCTTAAGGTTATAACAGCTCTGGTTGAGATAACAACGAAAAAGAATCATTTCTTCTTACTGAATTAAAAATGAATTATATATATATATAGTAAGATCAAAGGATTCTTTTTCGTTAAAAATGGGTCACCGCATTTGTCTTATGAATATCTGCTTTTTAAACGTTTTTGAGAATAAAAATTATTGTTGTAAAAAGCTGAACAAAATAAAAATAAAGAAAAATAAAATAAATACTGAAACTATTATTATGAATGTCTGATGCCTAATAGACTAAAAATTTTCAACTTAGTCAAAATATAAACAGAAATCCAGACGCAATAAATCTCTCGCGAACCTTTAAATGCCAGATTCTCTCGAAAGAGTTAAAACATGTGCAGTTGTTTACATTCATAAATATATATTCCGGATCTGATAAAAAAATTTAAAAAAAACTCGAAGCCGAAAGCACATATTGAACTTCAAAGTTTTGTGAAACATTATTCGAAAAAAACGGACTTCAACCGCCATCTAGTGACTTGCAAAAATTAATATAAAAACGTTCCAAACTAAAATCACACCGGTGTGATCATGGACCTCAGAGCAGTGAAAGTGTAATTACATATACGATACCGTGAGCCCTGGAGGGAGAAACGCGTGATCCCATATACGTGATCATGGTCCTGTGAACGGGTTAAATATTTAATATTTCATACGTAACAGTTTGATATTATTGACCCAGGACTACCTTATCTTTAAGATTGAAATCTTGGTCTTCCGTGGAAAATGGGAGTCTATCACACAATCATTTTAGTTGAATAATTTCGTATATAACATTCGCAAGAGCCCAAGTGTTGAAACTTTTTATATGTCCTTACAACTATAGAACACTCAGTTGATTCAAAGAAAAAGGTTCGTGCAGTATCAACATAATGTTAAATGCAGTGGCTTAACTCCCCCCTGTCGCATTGCAAGGGAGGCAGGGGTTCTAGAGGGCCGAAAGCCCCCTAGAACTTTCAGGTATTAAAAAAAAAATCAGTTTTTGCTGTTCAGCAAAGGTACAGGAACGAATTCTATAATATCCCTAAGTTCGTTAGAAACCATGTAATCGCATAATTATTTGATAAGAACCGAAAAAGTAGAATTTTTTTCATTGTTTGAAGATACTCTTTTCTCAGAAATTTCCTTAATGCAAAGCAAGAATAACATAGCACAGAATTTTGAAAATAAAACAACGGTTGAAAGTTATATCAACTGATCAGTCGACAGAAGTCTTAAATCTCGGGGTGTTATATAATATTCATGGGTGTGTGAGAAGCAATAGCGTTTCTACCAATGGGCTAGATCGGGGGTACTCAATCTTTTTTTCTGCCGGGCCGCATACATATGATGGCTATTTCTCGCAGGCCGCAACATGAAGATTAATGGATGGGGTGGGGGAGAAGAACAAGATAACATAGAAAATTTAAATTGCGGAAAATTGATCAAAATATTTAAACTCCTATTTTGCTTTTTTTAATAATTATCTTAAATTTTTTTTAACTTTACCACTCAATTATTCTAAATTGGAAGCATTTAAGAATCACTCCTTCGCAATTTCTACATCAGTAAATGGTTTTATATGATTACTAATAATGTTACAAATTTCATATGGTGCATTTGTTACCTCTATGACATTACCACTGACAAAACACTTTTTTGCTGTTGTAAAGATTATTCAAGAAAGCCTACTTATCACCTTTTAAAAGAGATCTTCAAGGAAAAGTGTCATTGAACGATTCCTGTTTGGTATTTTTTTAAATACAACACTTTCGTGACAAATCAAACAATTACTGATACATGCTTGTGTTTCACTACAAAATATATATAGTCAACTTCTCAATCATCTTGAAACAACTTAAATTCTTCGAATATTTTTTCGCTGGCAAGATATGAAAGATAGTTAAAAATTAATTCCACTTATAAAATGGTTGCTACTCCACTGTTGTCTATTATCACTATTTAGAAAAAAAGTATCAATTCGCATCCATACGACATCGACAGCAAAAAGCAAAATTGATGTATTTGATTTCTTAACAAAGAATTTCCCACCAAACTTTCATAAATAAATGAATTTTTCAGAGCAATGAGTCATGACCGGGCCACTTAAAAAGGCCCGGTGGGCCGCAGGTTGAGTATCGCTGGGCTAGATGGTACCCTGCCCCAGGGCCCTGAAGCTCGGGGTGGGGGGGGGGGACACCAAGCAAGCTAGGATAATTTCTCCCGCATTTAAAATACAAATATAAAAGGAGGTTGCAACACATATAACCGTGATAACTGTCGAAATTGATGTGGAACTTGTAAGGAATTCCCCTAAAATTCTTTCCGTTGTTAGTAGGCACACAAGTCCGATCTTCATATAGTAAACTTTTTATTTTATCTACATCGTTTTATTTCCTAATATGTACGTTATAATTTGCACAATCTTGTTCGTTACTGTTTAATTTTTTATTGTTTATTACGTTACTTCTCATCTTCCGGTTCTGGCAGTTCCTAAACTCTTCCCACCTGTTCTGAAAGAGGTCTGTTGTGGTGTCAAATCCAACATGAGCGATCTCACTAAAGCTCACACAATAATACACATACATATAGGTAGTATGAAGCTTTGCTTTCCTATGTTCTGCAGAGCACGATAAAAAGCTAATGTTAAAGTAGCTTTATATGTTTAAAATATTCATATATTTTTACCTTTTTACTTAATAAAACCCAACCAAGATAAAGCCATCATTTTGTTTTTGCACCAGGGACTTTGGATACCTAACTACGTCACTGGTGAGAAGTGGTTAATAGTTACGTTAATGTTTCTTCATTGACAATTCGAAAAACACGTTGATCAAAATTGATCATGGAATGGCTGATATTTCTTACCTGATGATGCTGATGCCTATTTTGTAATCCTTCATGTCCCACACATTCTGCATGATGATGGCCCACTGGATGGATATGGCAGCCAGAAGAAAATTCAGTCCAATTGCGCTGAAGCCGTACTTTTTCATGAAGGTCATCAGAAAGCCGAAGCCCACAAATATCATCACGTTTACATCTTGGAACACTAAATCGAGAAAAAGAATGAACAATATCATAGAATCTTAAGTCATGGTGATGGTAAAGTTGTACTACAAAGAAATTCAATAACCAGAAAACGTACATTAAGTAAAACAGATTTAAAAGATGTAAGAAATGCTATGGTGGGTAATTTGAAATGATAAATGGATAACATTTGATAAGAGTAGCAGTTTATTTATTGTTGATATTTAAAATAAAGACCACTTAATAAAAATATTATCAGTTAATTCTTATACAATCTTATAAAAATAATCTTATTGATATTGTAAAAATATTGTCTTTATTGGCTGCAGCGATATATTGAAATGCAATTAAAATTTATGCGCTATTTACACTCATAAATACAATGTCGTGGACAGTTGTATGACCACAGTAGCTGAGTGGATATGGTCATGAGCGCTGACCTGGCGGTGCTACTGTGAAGTCATAGGTTTGAATCCACTGGGGCCACTAAAGGCCTAGTGCCACTATAGACAGAATTGTGCACGTTAAATCTGTTGAGGCTCATGGTTCCCATATAAGTTTGTAGATAGGGGTGCAAACTTAAGTACCCCGTCGCCACTTTTACAAGGCTAGAAATTAAAAGGCTCTTCGCCAATAATTCTTTTGTAGTTTCTGAGTGCATCAATAATAATATAATCAATCAATTGTAAAAACTTTCATAATTATACTGAACATGTTCATTCCCGTGAATGCCCCTGAGATCTTTCTTTTTATCACTCCTCACTAGGTTTAGTGTGGAATGGATTTGGTTACGCCTCCCCCCAAATTCTATTCGACACAGATTCAGATATAGTCAATTGGCATGAAATGTCGCGATTAACCATAACTGAAATAGTAACTTCACAGCTGTCAGGTTTTCGATACCCCTATTATTTATTTATCCCACGCCCGCACTTGGCTGCTTCCCCATTTGACTACGAGCCTCCCAGTACCAACTGACGATGTCGTCAGCCGTGTATTCATAGAGTCCAGTGCATTAGAGCAGGTAGTCGCTATCCATTCTGCCATGACCGCCGAGTGGGCAGGCCTCGTTAGCAGCCAGTCCACGCCAGTGGAGGTATACTCCCAAAAAGTCATGTCCGGTGGTTAGGCGAATGTGGGCAACAGCCTCGGATCTCTCCAGGTGCCTCGGGATTGGTCCCACAGTGGCCAGAGTTTCCCATGGCTTTCCAAGGTTCTTGGTCTTTTGGGTCAAGATAGTATATTTGTCAATTAATGTAGAAATAATGCTCTTTAGGATAACGGGGATCGCTGCTATACATTTAACACCACCAGGGAGCACGTGTAGCTTGGGGAATGCGACGGACGTGTGTAGCTTTACTCCTCGGGACCCCTATTGGGAACGGAGATAAAACTTCTACAATCACAAGCAATCTGGCGTGAATTTGCATGAGATCTTCGGATCTCCGACTTTCGTAACATCGTTTTGACATTACCCTCAAAACTATGTGTCGCAAATGTCATCCAATCTTCCTCTTAATACGTGCGATATGTTGCTTGTTGGATGGACATTTTGTTGGAGTGGGAAAGATACCTTTGTTTTCAGTGGTAGTTCGCCAATGTTAACATGATGTACACTTTGGCTAATTGATTCTGATTTGTTTCATGTATAATTAAATTATCTTCGAATATCTGCGTTAATCCGAAGCCTGTTACGCAAAAAGAGTTTAATAATAATGAAGGAAAATGTGATGTAATACAGATTGAACCCTATAAAGTAATTTTGACTCTACCTACGTCACATGCTTTCTTTCTGTACTATAATATCCTTTTTGGTAAACAAGTAATAACGTTTTGAGTGAGTGTTTATTAACGTTATATTATAATGCAATACGAAGACTATCGGTGACAATTTTTAACAATGGCCACAAGTGACAAGGACGACGTTTGAACTGGCATCTCACCCCATCTCCAAACTTCTAGCATTACACAAATGTGGCATTCATCACAATGGCTTTGAGCATTGACAAATTTAACGTACTTCAGCCCTTCTACACGGGGGGTCTTCATTGGCTCTACGACTCGAACTCATGACATCCCGCCCCGAGTCTGTGACTATAACACCTAGGCTACCACTGCCACTCAAATATAAAGGATGTACAGCCAAAAAGAGTTAATTTAGATCAGGGGTGAGCAGACTTTTCTAGGGTACGGGCTAGTTCTAATGATTTTAATGTGTTAAAGGTTCAACCAGTGGCCATTAGGTATTAAAATTGTGTGTTTTCTTTTTTTAACACTTGTTTTCGATATTGCATCCCTATTTTAAAATATAACAAATTACTATTTTTACTACAAAAACTCAAACGAAACAAAATTGTCAATGTGAATGCTTGACCGTGGAGCGTGAACGCGTATTCAATGCAGCGAGCAGAAAACATACTTGAACCGATGAATCTAAAACTGACGTATGTAGTTACAATTGTTCACTGCCGATCCCCGCGTGTCATCGTAGGACATGACATCAACTCAAGAACCCAATCCCGTAGAAGCGCGGGGTGTGGGATGATGTCTCAATAGCCAATCCATTGCTATCGTGGGAAGAGGTGATCATCAACATTTATTCTCCCCATCAATCGGCACGTGAGGAAAAATCCATTTTTACGGCTGGCATCACAGTGCCTTCCCCCCCCCCCCCTAGAGAGCAGTGAACGTGTTAACCATCATCGTTCGCTTCCAATGAAGGGAAATGTTACATCTACACACATTTATCGAATCATTTGCTTAAGTAAAAATAGTCTCATCGATTGAGAAAAACCGATTCTCCAGTCTAGCTCTGGCATCAGTGTTCTATAAATATCTTTCTTTTAGTAAAAGTGTTTCAGGTCTTAGTGACAGTGGGCACCCCAAAATGTCTTGGTGATCCACCAATCGAGCTCGATCGACTTAATGCCCATTCCTGGTTTAGATACTACTACTATTACTTTTATATGCAGGGTGATTATAATTAAAGTTGAACTTTCAAAATACTGTAGAAAAAGAACCACTGATCAGAATGATTTTAAGTATGAACAGAATATACTTTAAGAAGGAAGAAACGGTATGGTATAATAGACTTAATAGACTTCATCAAACTGAGAATGCCTTTATATAACCAAACAAGAGGAGCACTCTCTTATCTATTATCCTGAACGCTCTTCTTTCAACACTTGCTTAGTCCTTCCTCTTGAACTAACAATATTAAATATGACCACAGGTCGTTAATACTATGCTTTCTTCTATTTCAATTTTCAACCATCATCCCGCCTACTCTACGACTAACACGTAAATAGAAGTTATCATTCACATAAAACCAAGTCCTCTCAGCGAAAAGCGGTTTTCAACAGAAATCACAGTTAAAAAGAGTATTTTACCCAAGAGGGTTAATAGGAAGCCCGAATAGAGCCCGTTACAGAGTGATTACGGAAATCTCAAGTACTTTAAATAAACGTCAATATATATATTTTTAAAATAGTTTTTGCTTATATATTATTGAACAGAACTTTCTAGATTTGGCCTTGCTATCATGTAATAAACAAGTTCTGTTCAATAATATATAAGCAAAAACTATTTTTAAAAAGTATATATTTGTTTTTATAATCAATTTTCTCCCCCCCCCCTTCTTCATTTTAAAACTGTAATCTCACTCTAATGGTTCTGCCCTTCGAAAGATTCAATTTAGAAGGGGGGAAAATCGGCACAAAAATTCCAAATGGAGACATTCTTTTTGTATCTCAATACTGACTAAAGGACATATTCCTAATCGCATTCATCTTGATTAAGTTCTCGGAAAAGGAGCCGTGTGACACAATCCTTTTCCCTCTTCCCTTTTTTATTCTGCGACATAATAACTTTGTTGTTATGACCCTCGAAATATTCTTGTTTTTTCGGAATTCTGAGTTTTTCTTTGGATTTCTAAGAGTTTTTCGCAAAGGAATAGAAACAAAGTACTTGAGGAACACCCTTTTATTATGAAAAACGCCCTGTCATTTTCCACTCGAAAATGACGAAGAGAGATTGAAAAGCCATTCTATAAAAACGCCGTTGGGTACTTTACTTACAAGGACAGTAAGATAGCTACTGTTTCCAGTGATTAATGTTATGCGTTTCGCGCCGCGAAATCTTCCACGAGTTTTATGGCATCGTTCTTCAGTTTCTGAAGAGATCGATTTAATGCATCTCTTAGGATTTGGATTTAAAATCATCGAAGCTTTACACTTTAAACTTTTACATAATACCAATTTAAAAAAAATTAAAATAAGCTATTTTGTAAAATAAAATTCAGTAACAAAAAGTTTTAAGTCTTCAGTCATTGAGTGAAACCTAGTTATTATTTCTTACATTATAGAATTTACATGGCCAAGAAGAATTAATACTAAAGTTATAAAATCAGTCTACTGTAGAAAGAGTTTTCTCGCATTTTATATCGTCTCCTAGTTTAATTTTTAAATTTTTGCATACAATGATTTTAAAATAAGTCTTATGAAAAGGGATTTAACAATGAACGAAAAATGCTCATAAAATTTGTATCCCTAAAATTAATTAAATATTTTTAACGAATATTTTCAACATAAAATAGACAATATTGTTCACTGAAATATCGACGAACACATTATAAACTGTACAACACATATATAAAAATTATCATAATATGTAAAAATGTGGAAGTGTAAATGTATTAAAAAAAAAAGAAATATGTAAGCATTGAAAACGGAAATAAATGTTTACAAAAATGTTAACTAACAGAACGAATCTGTTATATTACCGTGTAAAATACGACGTATAACGCGAATCTATACTTTCAAGCTGCATTTTTTAAATTTTTATGTATGTTCGCCGAATAACGCGCACCCCCTTTCTTACGAAGAAACTTGAAATTTACATATGCAATGCTCCTATGTTTTGAAGTCATTTATTCGAGACATTATTAAAAGTATAGAAAAAATAATATACTTCTAGAACTACAGCTATTTAAGTTCATAAGGAGTATCATTCCTTTTAAATATTTCGATATTTTTAGAAGTTTAATTTTTTTTCTATGCTCCTCTTTTTTTATTTTATTTTTAAAGCTTTCACTTTTATACCCGGCGTATAACGCGCACCCGTAAATTTCGATCGCATTTTTTGTGTTAAAAGTGCGCGTTACACGCCGGATTTTACGGTAATTAAATTTAAGATTATAACATCTTATATTCAAGAATATTAAGGAATTGTTAAGTAATATTTACTTACAATTTCTCCCAAAACATTTAATCACATCGTGAAAATAATACGTTTACTGTATCTGTAACGAGCTTACCTGTGTTTAGTATATCTGTATCGAATATAACGAGTTTTAAATTAACTAAAAATTGATCGTATCAGAGTGACAAGAAAAAATAGTTGAGGCATCATGAAATACGTAGAATCACATTTGTGTTTATTCTGAGTAAAACCCTCATTCAGAGAATGATAAACTTTGCCTATTTTTTATTACCTCCATTTCTATCATTTGACAATCGATTCCTTGTAAAAGGTTCCGCTCTGTTGATACTATTACCGATAAGAAAGATTAAATCTGATTTATATTGAGGAGAGAGAGTCTGAATACTTAATAAAATTTAACTCTTAATAGAAATATATAAAATGTGTTGATTACTATACGACTTTCATCCACTCTATTGTTTTTAAAATGTGCTACTCTGTAAGTCCACTTCTCTTAACCCCTTTAGGGGTCAACTTTTTGCCCAAAATATTCCAAAAAAAGGCACTTTTTTATTGCATATAACTAAGAATAATACTTTTAACAGAATGCGAAAATAGAAGAATTTTATTTTAATTTTTAATTTTAAAGTTTTCGCACTACTCTTTTTACTTTAAAATTGTGGAACATAAAACCCCCTAAATGTTTGTATTTTATAAGTATACTCTGTATGCTGTGAAGAACATTTCATATATCTTTAAAAAGTTTATCGCATGTTTTCAAAAAAATTTCATGTTCGTAACCTCTCTTTCAAACTGTTGAGATTTTGTGTGTGTTTGTGTTTGTATATATACACACGCACAATTTGAAGCATGGTGTAATACTCAGTCTAACATTGCAATTGGGGCAGAGATAGTATCAACTTTTCTGGATTATCTTTCCATTTTCATTTCTTCTCAAGGAACAAATTGTGCATTGCCTTGCTAATCCCTGTTTGTTGTCGAATATTTTGATGAATCTAAATTCAACCTTCCATGAAAAATTCCCGCCTTTACCACAGAGAAAACCCCGGATGAGAAGTATGTATTTCTGTATCATGAACAAACTGCATCTGTTAGTAACACACTAGCGCTGATAATTTCATTATTAGAATTAAAAGTATGTGCAAATCAAAGAGAGAAAGAAGAAAATATATCAGTGCCCGTACAGGATACGTACAATCCGGTTGTGTGCGACCAACTTTTGGTAGCCCCCCTATACGGTGTACGGGCAAACCAAAAGGGGTTAAATAAATTAATTCAAAAATGTCACATTTCTTGACAGAAACGTATTTAAAAATACACATTAACATGCATAATGCACCCTTGATGGCAAGAAAAATAAATTAACTTTCTAATTTTCTGTAATGATAAGATGCACTTCTGATATTACAAGATATAATCTTTTAAATTTTTTTTAACTCAACACAATTGTGCATTACAAACTCTCAAAAAATGCTGCAAACTTTCGTTGCTTGTAGATGGGATAGAAATTTTTTTTTTTTTACGAGGAATAGAATCCAAATTTAAGAAATTTTCAGAATTAGTTATTTTTTAAATCGTATTATAGTTTTTATAGGACTAACAATAAAATTTTAGCTTCATATTTTATTAAACAAATTCAATGCATCAAAATAACTTGACAGTTAAAGGGTTAAACAGTTCACAAGTCGGCACAACATCTGTTTGCCCCAGGACTTCAAAAAGGACAATAGGGGAAGAAAACGTCTATATAACGAGGCGACGCTACAAGGTAAAATCTGTGTCGAGTCTTAAAATTCTTATTTGGTGTGTTGTGAAGGTTAGGAGAGAGAGAGATTGAGAGACTGAAAGATGCCAACACAGCTGTGTCGCTCTGATCACATGACCGAGGTCCGAAATTACGAGACCCGTTGCCAATAGCCTTCGTACGGCTTCAAAGTCGACTTTAATAAAAATTAAAAAAAAAAAAAAATCAAATTAAACTTTTTGTAAAATTTTCTCAATATTGATTTTTTTTGTTTGCGACTGATCTTGAAGAACTCCTGTTAGCGACATATTATACTATAAAGATATTCAATAAATTACAATATGTTATAAAAACCCCAGGCCCTATTTTAAACTAACGGGAAAATGGAGGCTCCTTCTGTATTCTAATCTTCAATCCTTATCCATTTCGTAACCTTTAATCCTTAGTCACAGAATGAGATATTTTGGGGGAACGACTATTTCCAGTCTAATCCTGTTTTTCATTTAAAAAAAAAGGAATACAGCCCACGAAAACACACACACAATCATACCGAAAGAAACGTAATAATAATAATATAAAGAAGTAAATACAGCACATGCGGAAATAAGGGAAATTAGAACTATGATTGCTTTGTGCAATAAAATTATAATTTACACTATACTTTTATGCATACACGCAAAAAATACCATAAAGAGGAAGAGAGGACAAACAAAGAAACGAGACAGTTTGTTTTCTTTCTGTCTCCACGGATTAATTTGCTCAAAAATTATCGTGAATTGAGCCGATGCAAAATCTCGTGGGAAAATTCATTTCTCTCATCTCAATCAAGTATAATAAATAAGAATAAATCCTATAATCTTTTTTTCCCAACTTTTTTTCCTGTCATTCCGTTTTCATAAGCTTTCGGACGGAATGCACGATTGAATTGTTTTAATCATTTAAAGATATTAAATAACAGATCTGTTGTTTTCACTTATTTTGATCCGATTTAAACAAATAATAGATTCTTCATGAAAATTTAGAATGCCTCGCCGACGTCCTTGGCTCGTTCGGCTTGGCTTGTTTTCCCCTCAGCAATTACTTCGATAATTCCCATCAGAACAAGAAACATTCAAAGAAATTACGTTATCACGTGTGAGAAAGCAAAGAAATGTGGTTTAAAAATAAAAGAATCAAAATGAGTCAGTTAAATGTAAAATGATTCGCGAATCCGAAGTAATCGTTGTTTATTCAGCTGGTTTATCATTTTATGCTGAAATCGATATACTTTATTGAACATAAGACGAACTAATAAAAAGACGTCATTTTGTTACGTAGTCAAGGATCGCCACCGGGTTTTGTTCGTAGGCCACTTACAAATAAGAACCCGCCAAGAAGGTAGAAACTTACGGATATTATCTCAAAATGATCTACAGGTTAGAGAGATTTTGATTACATATAAATATGTATGCTTTTTTTTTAAAGAAAAATGTGCTTGATTCTTCCAAATTGAATTTCGGGACTTTTTTTTTCTCTTTTAACTATTCATTTACGTTTATTCCTGATAAGTTTCCCGATTTGTTAAAGATTTTAATAACGGATTAAAATTTTGGTCGACTTTTTTTGTATATAGGAGACATAAAGTTTTATTTTTTTAATTAAAATATAATAATTTAATGTTTTTTTAAAACGAAAATGGCATCAAATTATTACCGAATTATTCGTAATCAACATGTATACATCCATGCAAATAAAATCAAAAAACAAAAATAATTTTACTAAAATCGATTATTTTTTTTAAAAAAAATTTATTGTTAAATTTTATAAGTTTTTTGTAAATTTTTTAGTTTTTATATTTAATTCTTATTCATATCTAAAACTTATATTTTATTTGAAACTTCTTACTATGACCTTACCTTTGACAAAGCGTTGCCATTTTAAGCATAATAAAGTTCAACGTTTAGTTCAATTTTCAAAACATTTTTGTAACAAAGAGTGAGGTTTGTTTAAAATAGTTTTATTTACTTTTTTTTAAATTAAAGAAAAAAATATATATTATATATTATTGTGTGTTTTCTACCAATGCAAAATTTTATTTCTCTATTTTAACTGTACATTTTAAATTTTATTGGGTCTTTTTTTTTCAACAAAAGCACATTTATTTTTTATTTCAGTTATCGCATAAAAATAATTTTTTTCTATGGTCCTATATTTTCTTTCATTCATGTCTCTTTTTTTTCCCTAAATGACATTACTATAACTAGTAGGCAAAGTATAGCAGTATCTTTACTCGATTTCAGGTATTTAAATGCACAAACAATGGTTGACTGATAGAACTGCTGAATATTTAGGTTATCTTATCTTGAGGCTTTTGTAGTTCAAAAACCTTTCTTACGCTATAGTTGTCATAACTGTTTTAAGCAAAGTCAAAAGGGAAAGGAAAAAAAAAATTATCTTTACCTTTAATTTTTTTTTCATCAGATTTCTTAGTATTTTATGTTTTCCGTAATTTTCTGCTTGCTTAATGTACCTTATAATGAGTTTTGGCCCCCCATACCCAAAAAAAGAGTTATATATTTTTTCTTCATTCCTTAAGTAAATATATACTTTTCTCTATGTAATGGATGATTGATAGTTACATTTTCTTATCTATGCTTTTTTTCCTTCTTATAGGAATAAAAAAAAGGTAATTTTTATTATTTTTTTTATTATTCATATTTTATTTAAAAAACTTGCTTTGTAAAGCGTAAAATGACTTTTAGCACATTTTTAATTATTTTTAAGATTTGAACAATGTGTACTCTTTTTTTTCATCACTCCATTTTACGTATGAGTGTTCCATTGCATTTATGATTACTGTAGCTTAAGTTTCGATTTTTTTTTTCAAACGAATCAATACTTTATCTACTGCTTTTTTTAGCATGAACAAGTTAGAATTTTACCTTTCTAATAAAAATCCCTCCCCCCCCCCCTAGACTTTTTGTGTAATTTTGTACGATTTTTGATTTTAAAAAAGTTTATTTTGCGTGCAAAATGATGTTTATTTAAATAACAAACAATGTTTTTAGTTCTGTGAATTTTTGTTTCCTTGTTGATTCGTAAACTTTTTAGATTTCAAATGAACTCTTTCGTGTTTCTCTCTCTCATTAATTGAATTTCTTTTTAAATGACAGTGAGGTTAAAACCTCAAAAAAAGTAACTTTTCCCATTTAAAATTATTTTTTTAGAAAACAGACTAATTTAAATAAAATTAATTTAAAGATAAATATCGTTTGGCAGAAATAATTCTACAATACTGTTGTTTAAAAATCTACAACTATCCGGGTCCCCCCGACCCCACTAAAAATCGCCTACAAATTTTTTTTTAAAAATTACTATTTTTCTTTTTTTTCTTTAAAGCATTGATCGAGAAAATATACATTTGTCCAGATTGTGTTCCATACTATCTAAAACATTAAAAAAAAATTCTATTAATTTTCATGAAAAGAACCGCAGTAATAATCTTCAATTTTTTTAAATACTTGAGTCACTTTTCAAATAAATCGTAGCCATGGTTACCGACTAATGCGGTCGCGAGCTCGTGGGTTCAAATCTAGTTGCGATCTTGTGCTTTGAGAGGGCTGCGGTAGGCCAGTGGTCAAGGGATCGGATCATGGCAGGCATGTCATGAGCTCGAGCCCAGTACCTCTAAAGATTCACCGTGTAGGGGAGCGATGCACGTTAAATCTGTCGAGAGCTCAAACGTCGTCCCTTTGGTGTGGTGTGGTAGTTAGGAGAATGGGTGCCAGCTCAGGTGTCGTCCACGTCAATTGACCATGGTTCAAACTTACGAGGTCCGTCGCCCAAAAGCCCTCGTGTATATGAACAGTGCGTGCGACGTTAATATTCATTCACTCACTTGTGCTTCGTGTGAGTGTTTATTTAGGTCACCCAATGTGAAGCAACAAGAGGACTATTGGCAACGGACTTCATAACTTTGAACCTTGGTCAAGTGACGAGGACGACCCTTGATCTGGCATCCCTCTCTTCAAACTACCATCACGCTAACGGGAGATCTTTGATCCTCGACAGCCTACGTGTACCATCTCCTCTACTCGGCAGGTCTTCAGCTGCACTAGAGCTCGAACTCATGACCCTCCGACCACTAGTTCGAGACCGGAACCACTAGGCTACCGTAGCCACGTCGTGTATTCTGATGATGCGCATTAATTCTGTTGAAACTGAAAGTTCTCACTTTGGCGTAGTTTGGAAATTCAGAAAGTTAGTAGCTCAGTTGTTGTCTTCGTCACTTGTTCGAAATTACTAAAATCGTCTCCAAAGGTCTTTGTTTTGCTTCTAAAGGCAATATTTTTCATCAATCAGTCAATTCAAATAAATTTATCGTGCTAGAGTTTTAATTAAGTATAAAGTTGAAATGAGATCGATAAATTTAGAATAATTGATTTAGTTATCAACTCTTTCAAATTTCTTTTTCCAGTTAAATGGCTTAAATTTTTTACAAATTAACTATTTTTACTGATGGATAATTATATTTAACTAAAAAAATTAAGCATTTTAACGCAATTTTATTGTTAAGTTGTGCAGCGTATTTTTCATCAGGATTTAGCCTGTGTAACTGAAACTATAAACACAGTATAACTGAAAATTAATATATTACTTTAAGAAATAATTATTAATTCATCAAGCTTAAGGTTAATTAATTTATATGACATTTACCATATGCCAAGTACATTAACAAATTTAAAAAAACAAACAAACTGATATATACTTATGGATTACATGTAATAGTACTGATAATTGGCAAAAGTTTGTTATATTATTTATTCTAGATCCGTTTCCCTCAAATTTTTTCATCGTATTGTCCTTGTCATTTGGCCGAGTTTCAAAATTGCAAGGTTCTTTACTAACTCTCGTGTTGATTTAAAATGCACGTTAACCCGGGAGCGAGACGTGCACTCGAAACTAAGGTTAATGGTCGCACGGGGGGATTGCGTCACCCTAATCCTTTTTTTTATTATTTTTATTGTACACGACAAAAATCAATATTTCAATGAATAATTTAACTAAGAGAAAGTATACTTACCTACTTTTAAGGACTTTTCAATTTTTCTTAAATTAATTTGAAAAAAATGTCAATCAAACTGAACCAAGAAGTTTCAAATGTGCTTGGCTATAATAAAGGAAATAAGGACACAAATCACAGACACTTTCCCTAACATTACAGGAATGATGTTTGCAGGCAAAACTGCCATATTTTGTTCAAGTTAATGTAGTTTTTTGTCCTTTGATGATCGACAAATAGCCTGTTGAACTTTTTCTTGCTTGTGTCTTAGGGCGAAAAATGTCTTGCGTTAGACTTATGACTTTATATTTTTCTTGATTGGAGTTCTTTAGACAGCATTTGAAAATTTTCCTTTCAACTAGAACGTTTCATGTTCATCGATTCTCTAAAATTTATTTTCGTTATCATGATTAATATGCATTATTTCATCAAGTTCTTCCTTTGCTTGATCAATTTCAACTTCCTTCAATAGAGATCACAGATGCCCATTTCTTTTTTTATTTTCTGCTCATTTAGATTTATAAACCATAATATATGTTGTATAACATAGCAATCGAAACCACTAAGTTGCAAATGTAGCTTGTTCATTAAAAATACTTTGGAACAAAATTGGTCACTCGGGGAACTCAGTCACCTCAAGTACATAAAGATTGTAGAAAAACGTTTTCTATTCTTCCCAAAAAGGGAAATATGTGACAAATACATTTTAGCTCCCATGGAGACTGTCATATAGGATACTGACAAGGCCATTGGTAACAAATAAGCAGTTTTTCTAGAATTAAAGATTTCGTGAACCTGGGGTGACTCTGTGCCCCGCGTGACCACTCCCGGATTAATTGACTCTTACGCTCTCAAATTTTCATCTGGTAGAGTTTCTGAAAAGTTGTATTTTAAAGTGGTGAGTCAGCTCAGATGTCGTCCTTGTTACTTGAACGAACGTTTGACAACTTTGGGAAATGAAACGAGAAGCGTTCCTCCGTCCCATATCGAAATGTATTTGGGCCTTGAAGAGGAGAGACCTGCATTGAGAGGGAGCTTCTTGATTGGTGGACTGAAAGGAGGAATAGGGTGTGGCTACGGTGACTGCTTCGGAGACATCCGATGTGATGGAAATTTCAGAGTAAGTGGACGAAAGACTAGACTGCTATTGGTCGAAAAGAACCAATGAGTTAACACTATTGGCTAACACTATTGAATTGTTACCTGACCTTGGTTATTTTAGAGATGGGTGTTTCACTATATGCATCCACCTCAAATGTCATCGGCAGCCTGGTGATGTACCCTAGGGTTGTGGTTTGTACTTGGGAAATGGTCGCCCCCCGCGTATACTGAACGGCTTACCGCCGGATAAGGGGGTTTGAGACTGGTGCACACACCCCTCGCGAAAGGGTTAACGTCACATTTAGAAGTAACACAAAAGCTATTGACGACAAACCAAATTACTTTTAAACCCAAAGGGGCCCAAAACCTGTCCCTGGCACCCCAACCTCCAAAATTCTACACCACGCTAGCATGAAGACTTGTAACCTCGAATTAGATGGACTGAACGATTGGTTTTTAGTCACACGAGAGAGAGGAATCAGAGATCGAAGCAGTACCGTTTCCCAAAGGTTCCGACCTTTTCCCGGTTTTCGATTCATCTGACGTCATAATCAGATGATGGTACTTCAAAAAAATAACCACGTGTTTCATTTGTGTTTGATTCGACTGATTTTGGCGGCATTTTCGGATTTGCACATTTCTCTCTCTAATATCATGTAACAAAATAAAATCCTTTCTTTCCCTTTTAAACCCCAAAAAACAATACAATTTTTTATTTTTTGCATTCCCCATAGCTTTATATATATATATTTAATTTCACATTAATATTTCTTTTTTTTTATTGCAAAGTTACAATTTGTAAATTCTCGGATGATGAGGTTTGGTTTTTTTATGGCGAAAGGGACCCAGTTTTGGCTATACAAAAAACATTCAAAAGGTCTGTGGTCTGGAGGGGAAAAAGAAGGAGATATTGGATGACAAGATGGAGGGCCCGAAAATAAAAGAAGGATCACTGGGGTCCCCGGGGGGTCTGACACCGTGTTAAAAAAAGAAAAGAAAACCCCCTTTGGGGAAAAAGGAAAAAAGGGATCATTTTAAAGGGGGAACCTCGGGGATTGTTGACACCCGTACCCACCTAAAGAAGGTGACCCCCCTGGGGGGGGAAATTCCCCGGAACACCTATCGTTAAATTATGTGGCTTGGCTATCGATTCTGGTTCCCAAAAAAAAATTGATATCGCCAAAAACCCCTTCCCCATTCTACATTTTATCATTTAAATTTTTTTTAAAGTGAAAAGGGTTTTGTTCAATTGAACGACCCCAAATTTTTGAAACACAATGTAGATGACAAACTAATTACTAAACCTAAAGTATAAAAAAAACTAAAGGGACCGAGGTCAAAAGAACAGAAGTAAAAAATAAAGCTTAAATCTAATACCATAAAAAAACCACATATACGTATATATTTATTAACTATACGAAAAGAAAAAATACTAGAAAGTATAAAAATATTTAGAGTACAAAAAATTTTAAAAAGAATAAAAAAAATTTGAATGAAAAGCAAAATCGAGGGTTACCCCCAAACCAAAATTAAAATACGATTAGCTGTTAGTTTACTTGAAAATTACGTGATGATCGGCAAATGATCGCAGCGCCTTCTGGTGATGAATCGATCCCCATTTGGCTATCGTGGTCACCTTCATGTTTCTTCTGATTGATTGATTGATTGAATATTAACGTCGCACTGTTTAGCTACACGAGGGCTTTTGGCAACGGACCAAAATTTTGAACCATGGTCAAGTGTCGTGGACGACACCTGAGCTGGCACCCCCTCTCCTGACTACCACACTACACCAACGGGAGGACGTTTCAGCTCTCCACACATTTAACATGCATCGCTGCCCTACACGGCGGGTTTTTAGTGGTACTGAGCTCGAACTCGTGACAAGGCAGACCATGGTCCGATACCTATACCACTCGGGTACCATGGCCGCTCATGTTTCTTCTAAATTTAAAGTTAATAAACATTCAATCATACAATCAGTTGTTTTCAAATCAATTTCAGACTGTCACGTGTCGTGCAATGAATTATCCCAGTGACTATGAAGCTTATGCCAATTATACCAAAATTGTAGATATGCAAATTAAAAATAATGATCGAAAATCGATGATTTTAACTGTTTTTGAGTGAATGAGTCACAGTTAAATATCCCATCTCTTCTAATTAGGCATTCTATGTTTATTATTTTATGTTTTTGCATAAACATCGGTAACTCTGCTAGTATGTGTTAATTGCAATTTCAGAGCAGCAAATTAAAATAAATAAAAAATAGTCAAAAAGCAACTATTAACCCCAAGGACAAAAAAGCTTTTTGCCAAAGTCTAAAACTTAAAATCGGTAGGTAATGTTTCTTAAAGTAAAAATTTGATTTTTTTAAAAAAGAAAATTTGTTATATGAAACATACACTGACGTTAAAACGATTCAATCCCGTATGTTATTTCATATTTTTTGTTTTCCCAAAAAAGAAAAAAATTATTTAAAACAAATTCCTTTCAGATCATAAGAATATCCATTCTAGAATATACGGGGGACACAATCGCAACCTTGTTAATGAATTTTTGTCTTGTGCACTTTGTATATGCTTAAGATACAAATGCTTTTAGTATCGTAGTATATTATACACGTTGATACATTTATTTTTGGGAAGTAAGTAACTTAAACATGATTATGCTATAATTTTTCAGACTTTTGTAATTTTTGATGAAAAAGTTTTTTTTCCAAAAATTTCTTTTTTAAATTCTAAAAAGTTCATAGTTTATCCTTACAGCCCCATAAATGGCTTTTTGTACCAAAAAAATTTTTCAAGTCCAAAAAACTAGATAAAGGGTTTTATATATATATAAAAATTATGGAACTAATTTGATATCAGGGGTAATAAGGGGCCAAAACCTTTTCTTGTTGCTGGAATGGGGAAAACAATATGGCGGCCTAGCGGTAATTTAATGATACACAATTTTTTAAAAATTGTTTTGAAATCATTGAAATGTATTTCAAAAAAAAAGGATATAGGAAGAGATTGAAATTACCCAGATCAATCAATAAAAAAAAGAAAAAAATAATATTATGTAATAAAAATAACATGTACTAATAATAGTATTATAAGCCAAAATAATAATCTTACAATATTATTTTATTGTAATTATATATAATATTCATATAATTTCGATTTTATAACAGTTATTAGAAATAATAATCCCTATAATATAATTAAATAGTAATTATAAAAGAAAAATCGTCAATTGTAAAAAAATAAAAAAAGCATATGGGAAACCCTATTACATAACTATAAAAAAATAACATAAAAATAGCTATAAATAAAAAAGAAATAGTTATAAATAAATATAATAATTATAAATAAAATTATAAATAAATAACGGGAAAAATATAATATTTATAAATAAATGCTGAAACAATTATAAAAAACGAATATTATATGATTTTACAAAATTTTTGCATTTTTTTTTATGAATAAAAATAATTACATAATGTATTTAAAATTAAATTTAAAAATATCAATTACAAAGTAGTTGTTGTCTTTTGTTTATTATCCCGGGGAAAATATGAAATACAAAAAGGGAAAAACGAAATCATACAATACAAACAAGGGAAAAATATACACATTTTTACAGATGATGATCCCCGTTTTATAACAAAAAAGGGGGGGCTGCTTTCCTTTTTGGGAGGGAATCCATTTCAGGCTAAGACTGACTTCTTTCCCGAAGAAAATACAACCCCCTGGCTTACTCGGGATTCGGGGGAAATACATAGGAAAAATTTTTCAATATAAGGGCTTGCACTGCAAGTTCCTTAACCGAATTTCATCGAAAAAAAGAACGTAAAAGAAAAAAAAAAATTTTTAAAAAAAAGAAAATAAACGATTTATAGCGATAATTAAAAAACACAACACTTATTCTTTTAAAAAAAAAAATATTCTAGTACTCACTCATTTTAGAAATATCCAAAATTCGAAAATAGCCCCGAATTAAACAGAACACCAAACAATAGAAAAAAATTTCACTAAAATGGTTAAATGTTTAAAAAAAACGTCTGAAATTAATAAGGGGGACAGCGGGAAAAAAACGAATAAAAATTATTTCTGAAAACGTTATACCCATGGGAACCACATCGACAGACGATAAAAATATTAAAGGGAAACCCCATTTTTAATATTATCGCCCATCTTGGCGAACCAAAAAAAACCCAAATTTGGGAAATACCCCCGATATCAAATTGCCCAATCATGGAAGCTCACTAAAATTTCACTTTTAAAATTTTGCTTTTTACCACAAAGGGAAAAAAATAATACTAACGTACTATCGCATGCCACTTCGTTCCGGGGCCCGTGCAACCCCGATTTAACGCGGGCGTAAAGGGGTTGGTTTGGGAACGATACGTTTACTTTCATATTTCTTCACTTGCGCTATTCCAAGCCTAACCGTTTGTTGATATTGCAAGCTCGAATACTAAAATGCAAAAAACGAATTGTTAAGTAAAAAATTTAATAATAATGATATATATATATTATAGTGGAAGGTTGAATTTTTCCCATCTCCCGTAATTATTTTTTCACGTAAGTGTTTATTTTTTTATTATTCCTCTCTTTGAGACATTCATTATTGTTCTCTTTTCTTAGCTTTATTTTAATATTTAGCAGTTTTCTTCCCGTTTGTATTAGGCTTAACTTTTCAAATTGGGTTTTTTCCTATTAGCGAAAGTTTCTGCTTAGGGGGGAAGGTGGATCCAAAAGCATTGCTAACCAAATTTCCCGCCTTTACACAGCTTTAGAAATCATAATAGGTCTCCAGTTTAGCCCAAAGATTTTTTTTGTATCTACATTTGTTGTGCGGTAAATTTTAATTTTTCCTGCTTTAGCACTGTAGGTTCTATATTTCCTTTTATTTTAATATATATATATATAATATAAAATTCTTTTATAGATTATTTTTTTTAAAATTATTTTTTTTTCACTTTGTATTTTTCACTACTCCCATATTACCTGGATATTCCGTTTTAACCCCCAAAAACTTCATATGTAAGGGAATTTTTGAATTAATTTTTTACCCACTTAAAAAGGGTCGGGATTAATTCGAAATTTTGCTCACTTCCCCAGGACGATGACAATACAATAATTTAAAAATTTTGTCCATTGTGCTGAGCAGGATCATGAGAACTAACATTTCCATTTGCCCCATCCCCCTCTGGTGACTAAAATTTTTAGATCCCATTTCTATGGTTTGGCACTAATTCCCGATTTGGCGACTAAAAAATTAAAATTTCAACGTTCGTTAACTATAAAAGGGTGTTTTGTTTTTTAAAATGAATTCATTAAATTTGTGTGGTTTTATTCAATGTAGACATGGTTTTGGGATAGTAGGCCCAAGTACCGAAAAAATATTTAGGATGTAAAAACATAACTTATCATGAACGAAAAAGAAAAATGTTTGAAGTTAACTTCAGACTGTACTCATTAGTCACTAGAATCATTAAAAGAATAATTTTCAAATCACTTTAATATTTCAGCTCTATGCTCGGAAGACACGATCTTTGCAAGGTATCCCAAATACCCTAAAATCATGATTTTTTAAAAAAAACTGACAAACTTTTTTATTTTATTTTTTTAAAGGGCCCTTTATGAGCTTTGTAAAAAACCAAGTTTTTTTTTTACAATCACTAGAACAAAATTTCAAGGTTTTCGTAAAATCAGATGCCATAACTTAACATAAAAGTCAAACTTTTAAAATGTTTTTTTTTTCGAAAAGTTAAAAGGGGGGAAAAAGGATTGCTCAAAAGTTTTTTAAATAATTTGCTGACATTTTTATGTATGTTCTGTATAACGGTAGATGTGTTTTAACCTTCCAGATTTATCGATTACTTTTTTAAATTAAAAAAATTTACAGTTTTTTAAAGTGAATATAATCACTGTTTTTAAATAAACAATTTCATATTAAAATAAGAAAAAGGGTTTTTTTAAAATTTTTCCAAAAGGGCCAAAAAAATACATTAAAATTGAAGGGGGTTTTTGTTCTTACTATCGGGCCCCCGTTTATGTAAATTTTGTAAATTTTTTACCCATTTTAGCAGTAATAATTTTTTTTTTCTCTTTTTTTAATTTTAGCCTTTTTTTTTTTTTTTAAAAATGAAAACTAAATAAGCCCTAAAAACCCCAAAAATCCCATATTTTTTTTTTTTAAAAAAAAAGCTGTCGCAAGTAGTCGGATCCTTAAAAATCCATTTCGGAAGGTAAAAGGTTTGTGTGTGTGTTTTAATACAATTTGCGGGAAAAGCGTATTCCAGAAAAAAATTTTTTTTTGCGTAAAAAATAGATGATACATTAAATATGGGGTGTGTTTAAAAATTTCAAAAACCTGATATGTTTTAAAAAAACTTTTTACGTGTTTTTAAATTATTACACGGGGAAAACCCATATTTTCAGTATTCTGTTTTTTTATGTTTCCCTTTAAAATTGTTCTGTAATCGATGTATTTTACGATCTATTTGTTCTATGAAATTTTGTTTTATACCCCCATCTATCCCTTTAACCTTTATGCTTTTTCCCAAAATCAACCCGGGCTTTCCCTATAAAAATTTCCCGAACAAAAACACTTTCGCAAAATTTAAAATTTTTTTTTCATTTTCGACTTTTAAATATTTTAAAATAAACAATTTCTTGCCCAGTAATGTGTTTTGCGTTTAAACACATGCGATCCGTAAATATTTTTTAAAAAATTTTTTTTTTCGTAAATTTCTTTTGAGATTAGAATAAAGCATAAGTAGTTAAAACTCTAGTTTTCGTTTCGAATATTTATAAGAACGTCGTATAATCTGATTAAATTGAAAACGAATTAGATACAATTTGACCTTGACTTGTAATTTTAAAGTAAACACTTAAAGTTATCGAATTTTTTTAAAGCATGGTTCTTTTTTCGGGGGTACTTTTTTCCAAAAAGCGGCCAAAAAAAAGAAATCAATTATAACTCGATTACCAAGCTGAAAGCATCGGAGAAAAAATTCTTATTTCGACAACTTTAAGCTTCGGTATAAGTTAGATTTGAATTTGACGAAATTTTTATACTTTAATAACATTTTAAAAGTAGGAATAAATTTAACTTTTTAAAAAGTTGTTCGTTGGTTTCCAACAACAAAAATTATACATTTTAAAACTCGTATATATTCCTTTTAAAAAAATTTTGCAAAGAATGCATTTTACTGAGATTTGAATTATTTTAGCAATTCTGTGAAAAGCTACAAATATACTAAGTCTGTATGAATTAAGTAAGTGATTTACTGATATATTTATTATTTTAAAACTTATAGAAAAAATGTTTAAGAAATTCAATATGCATTTAATTTCTTATTCTTTGTTTAATGAATTATGAACCTAAAGTTATGCAACCTTGAAGTTTTGAAATTTCACGTTTTTAAGCAATTCCTTTTCCTCTGACTTAAGGTATCCGACTACGTTCGGAACCGTGATTTTGCGAAAGCGTGTAAATGGGTAATATTTATATTTTTGGTGTCCTTAGATTGAATACATGTATACGAATGGTTTTAAGGACATTATGACAAAAATTTATTTAAATACACTATTTTGGCAAAAATTAACTTAGAATAACTTTTTTCCAAATGTTCTCCTTTTGTAAAAAATGCTTCTTATTGTATTAATATTTTGCCTGCATTCAGCTCAGACCCTCTCTACAGAGGCTCAACTAGAATTCTTGAAATGCAAACTCGGGAAATCGGTTTATCCATGTTTTACGAAAACAGAAGGGGGAAATTTTAAGAAAATACGCTGATAATTATTTCAAATGGTTGTAACTTGAAAATAATGTGAATGTTTCAAAAATCATAGTTGAGCCTCTGTACAGAGGTCTGGCTATATACAGGCAAAATATTAATACAATAGAAGCATTTTTACAAAAGGAGAACAATTGGAAAAAGGTTATTCTAAGTTAATTTTGCAAAATATTATTTAAATTTTTTTGTCAATGTCCTTTAAAACTTGTATACATGTATTCTAATCTAAGTGACACTAAATATCATGAAAATTATCCATTTATGCGCTTTTTTAAAATCATGGTTCCGAACGTAGTCGGATACCTGAAGGTAAATGATAGTGGTAACCAAATGGTCAAGGATACGAACTTATGGTCAGCGTTGCTTTTGCTGAGTCATGAGTCCGATTCCTGGTGCCACTGAAAACTGTAGAAGGGACGATACATGTTAAATCTATCTTGATTCTCAAACGCCAATGTCTTCACGTTGGAAGTTTAGAGAGAATGTTGTCAACGCAATTGTCGACCTCGTCACTTGACCGCGGTTCATAATTATGAAATTGTTAACAGCTTTAATGCTACTTAACAGGATTTTAGTAAAAAATCATTTGGAACTAAATTCTTCTTCGATTTTGCTTAAAACTAGAAGGTAAAAATAATGCGAAGTTCTTGTTACTTATGCCACCTGATCGGCAGTAAAATCAGATCAAGGCCCACGAAATTCATCGTGCCAAATGACTAGTTGTACGCCTGTCGTAGCTTTGAACACCATACAGGTGACAGAGCGATTTGCTTGGTTCCACCTCAATTTTGAGTGAGAACACCCCTGGGGTGGTCAAGGGCTTCCCACCTTTCTTCCCTTTCCCCAAGTCCCTGAGGACTTGTGGCTCGATGGCTATTTAGAGTACTTTCGAGAGCTGAAACGTCCTCTCGTTGGTGTGGTAGTTAGGAGAGGGGGTGCCGTCCACGTCACTTGATCATGGTTCAAAATTACGTGGTCCGTCGCCAAAAGCTCTCGAGTAGCTGATCAGTGCGACGTTAATATTCAATCAATCAATCCGCAAAGGTACTATAAAGCAAGGGGCATTAAGTCGATCGCGGTCGACCAATGGACCACCAAGACATGTTGGGGTGACCGCCTGAGGATTAGTAGTAAGTAAATGTATACCCAAACATTCAAGATTGGCTGACAGTATTTAAGTATTTTACTGATTATTACTAGGAGCAGTGGCGAAACGTACACCCCCGCTACTCCCACATCGTGAGGGGCCCAAAGCCTATGATACGTTAGTTTTGCAATCCTTTGTAAGATCCGGTGGCGCCCGAAACCCGACTTTGCAGGGGGTCCGAATATTCTCCGTTACGCCACTAACTAGGAGCACTAACTACAGATGAACATCTTTTATTTCTTAATGTATTTTGAATTGCTTTGTAACAAATGCATCATTTCATATTATATTTGTGGCTGTTATTATGTTTGTAACGTGCGTTTTGCTTTAAAAGCTGTCTTAAAAGTATTTTATTGTAGTTATGTACATATTCCTTATTTTTTATTAAGTTATATCTAAATGCAGACCCTTACCTTAGCTCACTATACCTACGCCACTGGATGGACCGCAACACCATGAAAAAATTAGAAGTACACCGTACACTGGAAAAGTCTGCCCACCCCTGCTATAAAGGTATACGGAGATAATAGCCTTTGTCACTCCATATCCCGTATAAAGATATTAACTATAGGTATTATACATATACAAACATCCATGCTTTCTCCGGGATTCGAAACCACGCCCACATTGGCTCAGAAGCCAGCGTCACTAACCACTATACCAGATGGGCGACACGTGAAGTTTTTTATGAAAAGTAAACACATTGCAAGAGATTCTGTACCGATGTTACAAGCAGTTGCTGCAGGCCACGAACTGCATGCCGAAAACATTCGAACATTGATTGTGTATTTTGTTGAGACGGGTTGTGCTGAATACTGAAGACAGGCCTCATAGTTTCATGTGAAGTTTGAGGTAATAGATTAGGTGTCATTCTCGTTCTATCAGTTCATATAGTTGGTCTAGAGCATTGCTCATTCATTTTTTATTCTACAACACACTCGATCATTAATCAAATTTCTGTACGTGGCTTAAATTTCGCGATCTTAGTAAAATTTTAAAGAAACTTCGTTTTTACTTTTAACCTAAATATTTATGATTTGTAGGTAAGCCCTTGTTAAAAATTTTTATAAATTCGGAATAATTAATATTTTAAGTAAAACTATAATTAAAGTACATTAATATATGTGCGTAATAGAATAATTAATGTGTTCATACATATATACTATTTTTTTTTACCAAGTTGGTATTCACCAAGTATTGATCTGTACGTGCTTTGATAATCAGCTTTCGAATTTTTTTGTTGAAACTAATCTAGTTTTCCGTTCAAAGAATTTTCCATCCGTACTTTATTTGACATAACAGTTCCCATTTCGTTTCTACATGGATCCCTAGAGATTCATAAAGGTTTTAGGGAGAATCGGGGGTGAATCCGTAAGAGAAAAATATTTCAGGAACTTATAATGTTAACCAAAGGATTCATGATACATTAGTGTTAATAAATTAATGCATCATAAAAGAAAAATTGTGGTTAAAAACTTGTAATGTGCGGAAATCATTTTCGAAGAAATCATTCAGCATCAACTAATCTAGAAAAGTCAGAGTTATTGATATCGTATATTCTACAGAGTGAGTAAGTGGCATCTCATCGTGGAAGAGTTTGTTTTTGTTATTGTTCTAGCGAACTATGCTTTTATAAGTATCTACAAGCAATAATCACTCTCTTTGGATGAACTCGATTTCATTTTTTTAACAATGTCGCACTTTAAAAAATGGCTGCGGTAGCCCAGTGGTCAAGGTAACGGACTCGGTGCCGACGTGCTATGAGTTCGACCTTGGTACTGCTGAAGACCCGCCTTGAAGTGGGAAGGGGCGATGTACGTTAAATCTCTCGAGGATCAAATGTCCTCCCATTGGTGTTGTGTGGAGTGGAAGTTAGGAGAGAGGGTGCTAGGTCAGGTGTCGTCCTTATTACCATGGTTCAAAATTACGATGTCCGTCGCCAAATGCCCTCGAGTAGCTGAATAGTGTGACGTTAATATTCACTCATTCACGCACTTAAAAACCCGCGATGGCTATTAGTGAACGAACGACGTAATTTTGAACCAACAGAGCTACAAAAATGCAGGTTAAATAGGCAATCTGCACATTAAATTGGGTGATCCGTTAAAGTGAGGGAAAATTGTTTCATTTCTCAAATCTGCTCATTATCTACTTAACTCTTTAATCTACACATTGCCTACCAGGCACTCATTAAAGTGAAAATAAGATCTTTGGTAGAACAACCGAAACGTTTCTGCACGCTTAAATTAAATGTTTATGTTTCGATTTTTTAAAAATAAAGTTATTACAGTCGAACAATCAACACATGTTAGTTGATAGAATCGATCATCAGTCGATTGAAAAATGACAATACGAACAATCAAATGATTTTAAATAGAATTGCAATTAATGAAATTGACATAGTGTTATTTTTCGATACCTAAAGAATAGTGTTAATACAATCAAGCAAAAGATTTTTAATTCGTAAATTTTAACATTTAATTCGCTTCCAGGAGATATACTGGTCGTCCCCTTACGTAAATTTGCTATAAATTAATTCAAGGAGTTTTTTAGCGAAGCATTGACTGTCTCTGTCTCTCTGTTTCTAAATGTGTTGGATAAATTGTTCTGGGATGAGTCAACGTTTTTTCAATCGAAATTTCTGACACAAAAGAAATGAGAGAAACAAACTTTTGAACTTGAAACGGTACGGAAACAACTTATTTGAAGATAACCTAGTTAAAATGCGGAAAACTCTTGATTACGCCATTTAACGAAGCAAAAAGAAGTCAATCTACAAATTAGCTAGGTAATCTGCACATGAACGGCTTTCAAACTTAAGGCTGTCTTCGGTTAAAGAATAGGATCCGAATTTGGAACAGAGGGGGGATGCCAGCTCAAGTGTCGTCCACGTCCACTTGACCATGGTTCAAAATTACGTGGTCCGTCGCCAAAAGCCCTCGTGTAGCCTAACAGTGCGACGTTAATATTCACTCACGCCGAATTTGGAACATTTTTTTTAATAAAAAGGAAATGGAAAAATTGATATTATAATCTGGCTTCACTATCTTTTAGAGAGTGGCATTTTTTATCATACTTCCCATTTTTAATCGAGTTGATCCATTTTTTCTGGTATAAAATGTGTTTCGCGTTTTCTTCTATACCGCAATGTTAAATGAGCTGTCCCTTCACATATTCTAGTGGAAAAAAAAGCATTTATGGAATATTTTGAAATTTTTAAAAACGCTATATTGTTAACAGATGTATGAGCTATAATGTTGGAAATTTACGTGAAAATTGAAGCATTTTTCTGTCTGAAAATGTGCTTCGCGTTTAGTTCAAGCTCTTGTACTTTTGCCAAAAACAGCCTTAAACGGTAATGACCGATGATTTGATTTGGGAAGAGCCGCTCCACGCATATAGTTATTTTAAGAATTTTATTCAAGTCGAATAAATAATAAAAATAAAAAATATTGTTGTGACAGTGGGGTTAATTCTGATTCTACGATATTCGAGTTTTTATTCGTCTCAAGGGTATCACTAGTAAATATAAGGTCGTGAACTCAACATCAGTTCATTTTCTCTAGAAAGATGCAATTCAAACCAAACGCTTTGATTGATTGTCACACATACACACATTTCAAGTTAGTACAAATTACCACGCGCTAAGAAGAGACCTTCAACAGATCACATTGGGATACAAAGCTGCACAGCTGAAAACATTAGATTCTCTTTAAAAAAGTGGCAAATACAAAGTTTATAACAAAATGTATGTTTTTCTGATAAATAATAGTTCTAGAAAATGCCTTTCTCTGCTGATTAAATTTTCCAGTTATTGAGTATAAAGTATAAAACTATAAAATCTATAGAAATTATTTTATATAACAAATAAAATGTCAAGGAACTGTTTTTACGATGCAAGTAGCAATAGAATGAAAGTTATATTTATGTTTATAAACTAAATTTTTTTGTTGCAAAACATCGCGTCTCCACTTGGCACTATCACAAGTATAGACGTAGTTTGTGATCATATTTTCAAGAGAAGCCTACTATAAAATATTACAAACGGGAAAAATTTCCCGTATGATGTATTTCATGCTTAAAATATACTGTTATGGCAGCCATTTTATTGAAGATACTTTTATATACTTTTATATTTTTGACAGAAATCGTTATTTCGCCTTCCACCGGAGACACAATCAACTTTATGATTTTGTAAAATTAATTATAAAATAATTAAATCTGTGTGTGTCTAAGCATTAGAATCGGTTCTGTCCGTTGTTCTGACTGAAAAAAACATGGTAAAATGTGTTTTAAATTATTAACAATATTTTCAGCTCGATGAGACTTCAGTAGAATATATTTTAAATTAAAATCCGCCACGTCTTGCATAAAAGCTCATTTCTACATATTAGTGCTATTTTATATCTGAGCCTATGGATTCTGGGATTGTTCCTATTTAAAAGCAAAGATATTTCCATATTTAAAAAGTTTATAGAGCTTTTTGTTAGAGTTCAATTATTCACACAGCTTTTTTCACATTTCTTCTTTCCGTTTGTATAATGTTATTTATTCTATGAATATTTTAATTTTTACACAGTAAAAAGTATATATGTCTTCGAGGCTTTCTTGGGTGAAAAAGTGGTCCTTCTTGTGAACTAGTGGCTGGAGTTGAATTCGCGGGTTTGAGTACTGGTGCCACTAAGAACTCACCGTGTAGACAGGCAGATGTACGCTAAATCTGTCGAGTTTCAAAATCTTCCTTTGATGTCAATCACAATCAATTGGTAAATAAAGAGGCGAGTAATTCATTGAAATGGGGTGAAAATCAAATTCACAATGGTGTAGTAAAAAAGGGAGTTAAAGTTTTTATTCAAGAATTTCAAATACAGGTACTTCATTTTATTGTAAATCATATGAGTTAATTTTACTTTGCAAACGTAAACCACCTTATTGTTTTAAGCAAATTTATTCAATAACAAATTTTCGATGATTCATAAAACTTGGAGAAATAAATACCAAAATGTAAGCTAATCTTTATACCTTTTTGAAAGAACTTCTTACTGGAGTTTAGGCACTATTAACGCTGAAATAAAAAAAAGTGGTTGATTCATTGCATACTAACTGTATATGGGAGATTCTTGTTGCCGCGGTAGCCAGAGTGGTATAGGTATCGACCGTGGCTTTGTCTTATCACGAGTCGCTCCAGTATCACTAAAAGCCATTGTAGGGCAACGATCACGCTAAATCTGTCGAGAAATGTCTCCCGTGGTGTGGTGTGGTAGTTAAGGAGGGGGCAGCTCAGATGTCGTCACGTCACGACCATGTTCAAAATTACGGAGTCGGCTAAAGCCCTCGTTAAAACAGTGCGACGTTAATAATCAATAATCTCTGAGGAGATTCTAGGGCCGCGGTAGCCGAGTGGTATAGGTATCGGACGTAGCGCACACAGGTTTTTTAAGGAGGGTGGATAAAATTCACCATTCTTGTATCATGCTATTTTTTGATTTTGTCGATTTTCAGGAACAAATCACAGTAAAAAACTAATTATTGAATAAATATTAGCATTAATTAATAAAATTAATCATTAAAACAAAAAATATTTAAATTTTACGAATTATAACCAATCTGAAAAAAATCAAGGGCTTTGGGGGGTGTCCGGACCTCAGGACCCCCCCTTGTGTGCGCCACTGGTATCGGACCCTGGCTTGCCTTGTCGCGAGTTCGAGGCCAGTACCACTAAAGACCCGCCGTACAAGTGTCGTCCACCTCACTTGACCATGGTTCAAAATTACGTGGTCCGTCGCCAAAAGCTCTCGTGTAGCTGAACAGTACGACGTTAATCTTCAATCAATCAATAAACCTGAGGAGATTCTAAGGCTATTGGGGATGAGCCTTATAATATTCAAACGTTGGTCAAGTGATGACCGTTGCCTGGTAAAAGTCGTGTTATAAAAGGCTGTTGATTGAATTATGAATAAGATAAAGCGTCAAAGGCTTCAAAGATATGACGCGTGACTTACAGCTGGGATTGCCAAAAATTTTAGGACTTTCAAAATGTCTTTTTTTGTATAAAATAACTTATTCGTCATTAATAATAATTACTAAAATGTGTGTTATTGTTTATTGAGATTATTACTGGAGAAAGCCACACATCGTATTGGGTGTGATTTAGTGATCCATCGTCTGCGAGTATATCCCCCCTTCTAACCTCCATTGTAGACATCCAGTACATCAGTCTTACTTTCATTAGCATCCAAAACATCCTTTACCAAGCTCTGTGCCGACTATTACTCCAAGATTTAATAACTTAATTAAAAAAAATTATAGTTTAAAAAACTAAAAAACACACCCTTTTATAGATAATCGAACTAAGTTGTAACAATCTTTTAGTCGCCAAATCTGGAATTAGCCACCAAATCTGAAAATGGGATCGGGAATTAGTCGCCAAATCTGGAAATAGGAAATCGTTAATCCTGATGATCCTGATCAGGACCGTGGAACAAAATTATTAAATTATTGTATTATCATGGGGGCCTGGACAAGTGAGCAAAATTTCAAATTAATCTGATCTTTTATAAAGTAGGTAAAAATTGAATTCGATTCCGCGTTACATACAAGTGAAGCTTATAAAAGGGTGTTAATTAAAAATAATAGGATGAAATAGTTTAAAAATGAAAATAGTTTAAAAATAAAGCACAAACCTAAGTCGCTATACCCTATTTTTTTTATTCAGATTCTTAATTAAATTGTTATTTTTAAATTTTTGTTTGGAATTGTGTATTAGTATTACGATTGCAGTGTGTGCAGTGGCGATATAAGCTCATTTCGGGTCCTAAGCGTTGATCTACAGGCTCCCTTGAAACTGGCGGATTGAAATTTGTAACAAGAGAAAATCTGGTGAGGTCCAGCTTATCCGGGCCCCTGGGCGCCCGCCCCAAGCACCCAATGGATAAACCGGCTCTAAGTGTGTATGCTGTATATTAGGGAAAAAAATGAAGATGGTCTATAAAGATTATTATTTTAGTACTTTTTTCCGTTTTGCCTGCGCAAATCTCGCCAAACAGGCTTTATTGGCGAGAACACGCAATGTACGCAGGAAACGGGTTATAAATGTTAATTGTCATTGGTTTTTCATCCCTTTTTGATGTATTGGGAAAAAGACGTTACTGATGAGAAAAGATCACGACTTGGTTTGAAATATAGGGAAAAAAGTTACCAGCGGGAATGTGCTGTTTGGCGTCGGTTGTATCATTTTTGGCTACTTTATCGCTTGCGCCGGTTGATTGATTGATTGCATATTAACGTCGCACTGTTCAGCTACACGAGGGCTTTTGGCGACGGACCACGTAATTTTGAACCATGGTCAAGTGACGTGGTCGACACCTGAGCTGGCACCCCTCTCCTAACTACATCGCTTGCTCCAGAAAAAGGACTGTATTTTTGTGTTTTTAACTTGCAAATTAAACTAATGTTTTATTTATCCTATAACATATTTCCAGAAAGAACTACAATAAACGTAACGAAAACAATGTAACAGACGAAAAAATAATACAGAAACGTTTTTATTGTTTCTTGAGAAAATGTCACTCCGAAACCCTATCCTGCATGTGCTCAGCATTTTTTTTTTTTAACTTAAAAAATGTCGAGTCATCAAATTTTTTAAATGAATAAATAAATCATTTTCTTCCCCCTCTCACCCCCTTTTACGGCCATGAAAGAAAGAGTTATCTACGCATCGCATGACCGATATTTAAGTCTTCGTCTGTCTTTGCTCGCGCGAAGGTCAGTTTATCAGCGATATTGTGACGTCTGACAGTAAAAAAACTTCCATTTTATCTTTAAAAGTGTAGTGACCGTCTAAAAACATCTAAGTTACAACGGTCTTGTCTAATGTAATGTATTCAAATTATGACAACTAGTTTAGATCGCTACATATTTATAGAATTGTTCTTTTAACTAATTTTTTTTTGTCATTCAGTTTGGAACAGTATTTTGTTTCATGTGCTTTTTCCCCTAATATTTTTGAATTGGTTGGTTGATTGAATATTTTGTGAATGTCCGACTTCAAAGGAACACGAGAGCTGTTGAAGACGGACCGCGTAATTTTAAACCTAGACTTGAATCAATGGTGAGAGGGCGTGGTTGCCTAATAGTTAGGGTCACGAACTCGTGGCCGGAGAGCCATAATGTCATTGTAGATGATGTAGCGTAGTCTTATTGACGGCAGTTTTCCATCCTACACTTTTGATGCACAAGGACGAACTGAATCGCCAGATAGGTTTTTTCTTTCAAAGTAAACTATAGATTCTCTCACGCCCTGAGGGGAAACAACTACTGATTCGTATCTTGGACTTTTGGTTATTACCCTTTTTCTTCTCCGACACCCAGAGGCAAATCGATTCCCCAGATAGCTTTTTCTTCAAAGTAAACTCTTGATGGAACACATCTATTTCAACGGTGGTCCATTCTTTCGTTCCCTCTCAAACGTGGGAGTACACTTGTATGGAAGGAATTGAAGATCAATTTCGAAGTGACAGGCCGATTTATAGACGAATATGTGGTTTACGAGGTGCTGTCACAGAAGAATGACAGTCAATACAAGCGTTTTTCTGGGAAGAACCAATGGTGGTTGGGACCAAGACAGAGGCTGCTGGGTGCAGACCCGTGTTCTTTCCCATTAGAAATTGTAGGGGAATGTGTGAGGACCACTTAAGGCACCCAGGGAGGAAAGAGACGTTTTCGAAAGGTGACAGGGGACTTTGGTGATACCAGTGATAGAAAAACTGCGATAGGCTGCTAAGCACTTTACCAAGATTCAAAATTATGAGGTCTGTCCCCAATAAACTTTGTTACAATGTAGTGAGACGTTAATCAACCCTCACTCACTAAGTCCTGTAACGAGGGGCGACACCTAAGCTGGAATCCCATTCTTAAAACTTCCACAACCAGGTAAGGACTTAGAAACTCGACATATTTACCATGCATCGTATCTTGTGAACGGCAGATCTTCGGTGGTACCAGGATTTGAATATTTTGAGTTAGAGAAATATACACTGCTTGTGGCCAATGTATTAAACACTCAAGATCAATATTTTATTGGACCACCTTTTGCATGGATAACTGCGCTGATCCCTTTGGGCATCGAGTCTACAGATTCCTGGTATTCTTCCAGAGAAAAACCAGGCATTGACTATGAAGCTTTTTAGATCTTGTAAATTAGATGAACGAGGAGAGTGCCGTGGGACGTGTCCCCCCATATGCCACACATTTTCTATGGGGTTCAGATGCGAGCTATGCTGTGGACAGCGAATGTGTTGGATGTCAGACTGATGTTTAACGGACTAATTTTGAACACGTCCGGTACGATGTATAGTTGCATTATCGTCCATGAAGTATTCGTTACCGTCAATGTAAAAATGCAGCATTGCAGGGTGCGACGATTTTGTTTACGACTATTTGTCTCACGACTATTTGTTTACCCTCGAGAAACACCAGGGCGCCGTTTCCATGCCAGAAGGACGTGCTCCATATCATGGTACTCATCACCAGACTCTGTACAGGGCGAGTAAGACAGGCTAGATCCATGGCTTCGTGAGGTCCTCGACAAATTTGACGTATTCCATCAGTGCAAAATAAGGTGTAGCGTTATTTCCTCGACCGCATTACCTCTTTTCCATGTTCAGAAGTCCAGTATCATCTTTCCCGACACCACTGCAAACGAAATTTTGCATTTCAGGCAGAAAGGAGTGGCTTTCTCGCAGGCACCCGACTCTGCAATAATTCTCTTCGCATGGTTAAAGCTGAAATCTCTTGGGAAGAGCCTCGTTTGACGATTTAATTGCGTTTACGTCTTCTAGAGAAGTACTGTGGATTCTGATTCCAACCCTTCAAAACCTTTGATATATAACCCGGTAAGATTTGCTGTCTTTGAAATCGAGGCCCCTGCTAAACGAGCACCAGCAATAAACCCTTTTTCAAATGGGGGAAGACCTGTCTTTTGTCCCATTTTGGTTTACTCATTATTAAAAGCATTCTTACCTTACCATCGTTAAATGCATTCTAACCACGTGTAACTAACATCATAAAAAATTGCATACTTCATTGCTAGAACGCATTCAAATGCAAATTTCAAAGGTTTCTAATTCATTGGCCAGTGTGTGTATATTATATACAAAAGTATTTTTAGTTATTTCCGAATGCTTCTCTTTTTGAAATATTGATTTATGCTCAAATTTTGATTTAAATTTGGTTTTCTCCCACATGCAAATTTAAATTCAATATTTTTTAAATAATATACATCAGTGGCACTTAAACTCTCTCTCTCTGTGGTCCGCAAAGTTTCTCATGTATCATTAAAATTTTCCTCTTTTACAAACTCTGAAAGGCCTCGTGGAAAAATTGAAAGACGTGCCATCCTAGACTAGATCACTAAATTATCTTTAACGAAAAAACTCCACTAAAACATGCATTTCGGTCAAGACGATTTAGTGAGGGGTGGACAAAAACTTGGGAGCCCACGATGTCAGGTTGACACATAAATGGAGTCCACTGCGATCGAAAGTTTATATAAGAACCGCTGATATATATCATTGTTTCAAAATTTGATTGAAATGGTTTGATTGCGTTTCAGGAAACACCTCTACCTCTTAAATGGTTTCATTTATTATTCTACGCATATAAGAAATTAAAAAAAAGTTCTGCATATATTTCATTTTATGGATTTTGCGTAAGAAGCTAGAAGACGTTAAAAAAATAAAACTATTTTTCTAGAGCAACCTATTTTCTCTTCCGCGTTTCAGTAGTCGTCTAATCAACTTTGAAGTATCGGAATTTTTTGCTGATGTAACTCTAATTTCAATCAATGCTTATTTACTCTTAATAACCATTCCTGTCACGATATAAAATGTCCTTTTTTAATTGATTCTAAATTTTATTTTCAAATATTTAATTCCAACTATCCCTCTAATTTTTAACGGGCATTGGTTAGAAATTATTCTAAGCCTATTTAATTTTTATTGATGGAACTGTGGCTACTCTTGACCATGGAGAAAATAATATTTTCGCGTTTTAAAAACATTTTCAAGGTTTGCAGTTTGTTGTAAAAAAGAAAAACATTCCGTATGCTGGCAAACAAACTGCTCCGTGAAAAAAATGTAAAGTAAATTATTATGAGATATACTATGATATGAACCTTGATAATAATTGAAGGTTTGCAAGGTTTAAATAGGTTGGTAATTTGCATAAAAAATAATAGATCGCGTTATATATCTAACGGTAACTCATTAAACTTTTTACGAATTAATTTTTGATGTATGCGTTTACTATTTCAGCTCTGCCATTGGACAAATTTTTTTAATAGAATGTTTTAGAATAGAAGAAAACCTATTGTGTGAAAAGTGAAGAATCAATTATAATATAAATTAATGATTTTTTCTGCTTTTTGATTTGTGCCCGAAACTGCTAACTTATTCACAGCATTTCACTCCACACCTGCGAATTTTTTTAAAAAACCTTTTTTTTTCTTCTATCTCAATTAGATATCAATTAAATGCAAAGTGGTTAGCAAATTGGACCATCGCCAACATTTGACTGCCCCCTTCCCCGTTATTGATCTTACAATCGTTTAATTGACAAAATAAAACCTTGAAATACTTAAGTGGATGAGGAAACTTTTCGCGTTTGAAGGTTGACATGAAATTTATTTTTAATCTAATGAAATTTTGCTTAACGCTTACATCATCCTTCGAGAGTAGAGGGGCAGATGCCCGTTAAATATGTCCAAGCTGCTTCACGTTGACATGATGTGGAAGTTTGTAAAGAGGCGTGACAGCACAGATGTCATTCTCACCATTTGTCCGTGGTTCAAAATTGGAAAGTTTGACGCCAATTTTATCATGCGGCTTCAAAAGTTAATAAACAATCAATTGGTAAGCTTCTCTCGCATTCTTTTCGGAGGTTGGCTCTTAATGTTCCTCGTAAGGATTTATCACATGAAGGAAGATTAGAACTCAGTACCTTCTGTTTCGAAAACGAGAGCCACCATGCCAAAATGATCATCGTAGCATGGAGACTAATGGCTTATATGAACCAATTCCACCACACTACCCGCCAGTGAATCGGCGAATAGGGGCGAACGAATGATATCATAGTAATGGCGAGCGTGTGGGTTGTTGCGTCATTTTGAAGGCGATGGCTTGTGGGTTGCGTCATTTGTGTGAGACGGCTTTTATTGGGTTCGTGTCTGTGTCTACGGCTTTGGTTCATTTGGGTAATAGATGGCGCCAGGGCGCTGGCGGCGAAGGTTGCGGTTCCCTTTTTTTGGCCATTTTTCCCCAAGAAGGAAGATTAGAACTCGGTACCTTCCGATCCGAAACCGAGTACTTAAGCCACCATGCCAAAATGATCATCATAGCATGGAGACTATTACTGGCTTATATAGATACCACCCGCCACTCACATATACCTAGCAATTACGCGTTCGTTGATTAAAGAGAGGCTGCGGTAGCCAGGTCATGGTCATGAACCCGTGGTTTTCGTGCATTGAGTTTGAGCCTGGTGCCTCTGAAAACCAGCTGTTAAGAGAGTCTGATGCATGTTAAATCTATTACACGTAGTTCAAAGTCCTCCCGTTTGCGTGATGGAGTAAGAAATGAGGGTGAATGGTGTGCTCTGTTTGGTTCAAAATGACGAGGTCCGTCACCATTACCCTTCGTGTTGCTTTATAATGCAAGACAAAGTGGAAAGATTAAGAGAAACGTCGAAAGAAACCGTTAACTATTATTTGAATGTGTTAAAAGGTCGGATCAAAAAATTAAATCGAAGTTTATATTTCTTTAAAAAGACTTTAATATTAGATGAAATGAAAGTATGTTTTCAATTTTTTTTTGTCTGATTTAAAATAGTAAATTGTAAATTTCAGCGAAGAAAATTTTAATTCGTTTTTCAAAATGCGAAATATGAAGTTAAGTAAGATGAAACGTAAGAACCAGTTAGAATAGAAAAATGTTTCTGGTTGTAACAAAGATATTTGAGTTATGTTTATGTAGTAATCCCAGTTTTCTTGTGAATTAAACATTGGGGGTTTCGTGTCAGACTGACTCCTTGACCGGAACATCTGCTCATGCCTCTCAGGGCCCAAAGTCTTGAAAACTGAGATGGGCACATTAGGTCTTGGCGCTCTATGGACTGTTGCGTCTCTTAGTTTAGTTTTATTGAGTAATACATTTATCAGTAATAAAATTATTTATAGTTTGTTGTTATAAAGTTATTTAAATTAAAGCTAATTAGCTTTTTAAATGTGTTGCATAAATAAAAATTAATTTTCGAGTTCAAATACTATTTTATATTTATTATAAGTATACCAATTGACTGAGTAATTGTTTTTCAACGTCGTACGTTGAAGCACTACGAGGGTGGCGATGAATTTTGTCATTTTGAACACGCTCAAGTGACGAGAATGACATCTTACCAGCTCGACCGATGGCTCCATTTCGACTAAATGAGTCGAATGATTGTTTATGGTATTAGGCCTTTTATTGGGATGGCGATTTTCAAAAAATTGATCGATTTTAAATCGTTTCGAATGAACCCGATGTCGATACAAAAAAATCGAGGTCAAAAAGATCGATTTCAAAAAATCGATTTTTGCATTTACAATGTAAATATAAATCCTTTTTTATGAAAACAAGAAAAATACCATAAAAATGACTTTATCAGTAAAATCGGGGTTTTTTTTAGTTCAGGGAATTGACAATTACAGTTTTTTTTTATTACCATATCAAAGTATGGGGTAAAAAAAGAAGACATTTATTTTCTAAATGTATTTGTTGCTTTAAAAAAAGTTTAGAAAATAGATTATATAGCTTATACAATATTTCCGGGAATGCTTAGTTCTAAATTTTTAAAAAAACAACAGTCTGTCAAGTCTAAGGGGACCCAAGGGGTTTCCCGCTCATCACGGGTGTTGCCGGCAATCAAAAAAAAGGCTCTCAGAGGAATGATGACCCCACGTCCATATGCACCATGGTTTTTAAATGAACGAGAGATAAATATGTTTTTCGTTCTTGGAAAGTATAGATCAATTTTGGTGCACAACTGACTGGGATAAATTTGTTTAAATTCTTCTTTTTTTTAGGTTTTAAAAGCAGAAAAATCGAATTCTTTTTCAGGATGAAATATCGATTCAGAATCAATTCAATACTACATATCGATTTTTTCCCGAAAATCAAATTTTTGGATTAATGATCCAGATCATCCCCCTATGCATAGACATGGACAAAGGTCGTCACATAATAATAGTCTTATCACTTTTGCCAGTTGACACACTGTTTGAAATTCCCTGTTTTGGGGAGAATATATTCGGGAATAATATTTGACCGTTAAAATTATCCTGAGCGTGATCTTATTAATAACGAGAACTAAACGAGGTCCCCACTGACGGTGAGGCCCTGGCCCATGCCTTAAGACGTCCCTGGAGATTGGTTTAATTTGTTTTTAAATATTGTACTGGTATTTTTTTAAACTCTCTCTCTCTGATGATAGACTATATCATTCTGATAGATTGCATCATTTTAGAACTAGTAATGAAAATGGTATATGAACTAGGATTTCATTATCATAATTCTCACATATTATGCAAGGAACTTGGTGTGATTTGGTGTTGAGAAGTTATTTTCTATCATCAAATATTACGCATTTTGTGTTTTAAAGAATAATCGTTAAATTAGGATCTTTACTAGATTTGATATGGAAAAATAGTACTGTTAAGTTTTTATTTGTTAAAATGAAAAAACCCGCAAAAGAAAAACGTAAGAAATTGGTTATTAAATTTTTTTTTCCCTTTTCAAAGTTTTTGAGACGCTTTTTCTAAATGTACCTAATTCAATCTCCTTAGGTTTTAGATAAAATATAATGTTTACTGATTTTTTAAAAAAAAAAATCGAATTGGAAAATTACTAAAAAATTCGAAAACGTTACGAAAAATTCGTGCAAATTGTTTCAATAGAAATTTTTATCTTAACTCGCGCATACAAAGCAAAGGCCAAAAAGAGATTAGAGAAACAGATTAATTTTAAAACTAAAATGGCATAAATAAAAGCTTATTGTTACACGCACGTTTTTATTTAGAAATCTGATTTTGGAAAGAAAAGCGCATTTTTTCCCTTTGAAAATGTAAATACAAAAACTGATAAGCCATTTTTATTAAATTATAAAAGATAGCGCAAAAAGAATAAAAATTATCTTTGCATTTTCTTCTGGTTACTTAGAAACAATTTTAAAAGAGAAAACTAGTCCCTCCTCCATATATTTTTAATTACTTCAAAGTCTCCACTAATTAATCTAAACGTAATTGAATTCCTTTTCACTTCGGAAAATGACGTTCTACGTGAATTTTTGGAGAAAATTTCAAATTTAATTTTCATTTACGTGAACGCGAAGCGCATACTTTCTGTAATCAAGAAATAATGAACAGTTATTAAAAAAAAAATTGGAAATTCTCTTAAAGGACGACATTCTGGACAGAATATAAAATACCTTTAACGAAATAATTGACTGTTTGCTGTGTGCGTTAGAAAATCTATTATGGCTTCGTAAAATTATAAAAATTCCTTTTGACATTTTTCGAAAGGCATCAAAAATGAATTAGTTTAAATATTTATTTTTTTTATCTTATAATTTTTACTTAAACAGACTTCAAATAATGAAATTGCCAAAGCTTTTAACTTATACTCTTTGTATATAAGCCATATTCCTTAAAGCAGAGATGATTCAAAATTAAGAGATCCTTCGTCATTAGTCCTTGTATTACCTCAGAGTGTAAAATTAATAAACAATCACATCTATCTCCAAAGTTTTTTTTTTGTACGCTTATTCCTTTCAATTGAATCTTTAAATAAAATTTATATTAACTTAAATTATAATAAAAAGTATTGTATTATAAATTAAATTATAAATAAAATAAAATATAGCTTTTAATTAGGTGTGTCCAATAGTATACGAGTATCATGGACTATACGGTTTCTGTTGGAAAAAAGTTAACAAAAACAGCTAAAAGAAAAAAAAATTTTAAATGCAGAAAGACAGAAATTATTAAAAATTGGGGGGAAAAAATAGGAAAAGTTCTTCTAAAAATAAAAAAAAGCTTTTGAGAATATTTTTTCGAAACATTTTCATCGAATACTTTTGACCATTCATCTAGTTATGTTGTTTGCATCTATTCATTAAGCTGTAATAGATAATTAAGTTACAATATTATTTAACTGATCTTTTTTTATTTCTTAAATTATCAACAATAGTGGCTAAACTAAAAATTTTGAGTAACTGAATCTAAAGGAGAAAAAATTTTTTTTTTTACGACGCATAAATTTACACAAATTAAGCACATGCATGATTTACCACAAGTAAAGCACTTTTGTCAGAAAAGTCCTTTCTTGGAGAAAGCAGTATATAAAAGTTTTTGTAGAAAAATGTTGCAAAACGTTACAAAAATGGGTTCAGGAATGTGTACCCTCCTATTTGCATTGCTGGTATCGTATTTCCAAGTTACCTATTTTGTCAAACACTGAAATGGGAAACAAAGTAACCCTTGTTCTAGCTCGTGTAACCAACCTCGGAGGAGGACTTATAGCAGCAACGTGGCTGCTAAGGCAGTCCCAAACATGCTTTATTGGATTCTGGTTTTGAAAACTGAGCTGGCCGTTTTATTTCCTCTAAACCGTGATCCTCAAGAAAGACCCGAACAAGCACAATTTGGAGAAATTGTGCAATATGACCCATCAGATTGGATTCATTGCCAATAGGAATGGTATACAACAGCGCTTCAAAAAAATATTTATCTTAATAATTTGTACAGTTTAAACTACCGGTTAAAAGTTATGCAAATAACTCCCCAATGCCAGCGTTTTTCCACGTAGGCGCGCGTATGTGATGCACTGAGGGGAGTGAGAGATAAATAAGCAAAAAAATCCTATGAAATAAGAAAATCCTTCGCAAATACTGTCAATGTCCTTTTATTGCATTCCAAAGCCTTCGAAATAATTTTATGGATAGCAGTGCACAGAAAAGATCGTACTTCGGAAAGACGTATATATACGTTCGGGGCAATTATCGTTTCGGTTTAGCAAGACTTTATATACGTCGGTGGCACTTAAAAGGTTAAAGTCGTGTTGTAGCTTTAGCGTCTAAGTATAGTGTTGTTGAATTCAATATATTATTATTGTATGGATGGGGGGCGCAATGCAAATTACGACTGAATTTTGCGTCGCAAACAGTTGAAGTTTGAGAAGAACTGGTATACAAATAAACATATTGACAAGGATATCTTATGGAGTCATAATTCCTCTGTGGAATTCTAGCAGGTCAGTGTGACCATTTGACCATCTAGAGCAGCGATACTCAACCTGCGGCCCACATGGCTTTTCTGAGTTGGCCCGCTCATGGCCCATTGCCCTAAGCAATTCAATTATTTAAAAAAGTTTTAAAAAAATTTGGAAAAATCCTCTCAATCGACCAATTTTGTGGTCAATGTTGGGGGGAAATACAAGAATTTTTTTCTATTTGAAACTATAACGGTTAATTTTAATAAATAATAGTGAAATAAGGAATGAACTGGAGTAGTGACTATTTTATGGATGAAACTGATTTTTCAATTATAAACAAATAATACTGATTTCGTCAATTCAATAAAAAACTCCTTTTTGCTGCCATTCTGCATTTAAAAAAATTAAATTTTTTAAAATAAAAAAAGAGGATTTGTAAAAAAGAAAAAAATAAATTATCGGCTTGGGGGGCAGTTTTGAATGTTTTGTTTTATGGTCATGAATGAAAGGGAACTGAAACTACCCCATAACTCAGAAAAAAAATGCAAAAAAACAAAAAAAAAATCATGGTTTATAGAGATTAAAAAGCTTTAAAAAACCCAAAAAAATGAGTTTTAATATTTTGATCAATTTTCCACATTTTAAGAGTTTAATATTGCCTTGATCTTATGGTGTTTTCCCAATTAATCCTCATGTTGTGGCCCGCATGAAATATCTGTCATATGTATGCTGTCCAGGATAAAAGGTTGAGTACCCCTGATCTAGAGAGCTCCTTGCCAAAACAGTGTCCTCCACCTTTATAACTGTATTTCAATAATGTTGAATTGGTTGCCAGATCAGCAGACTTATATGGTTGCGGTAGCCCAGTGGTCAAGGTATCGGATCATGACAGGCATGTCATGAGTTCGCGCCCAGTACCACTAAAGAACCCACCGTGTAGTGTGAAGTTTCCCCCCTCGGGTGCCCTTCTCCTTGATTATCAGCTTGAGCTGGAGGTGTAGGATTAACGAAAGAACTAGAAGTTCCTATGATCTTAATTTGACTTTATTAAGATCTTAAAACTTAAACATCTAACAGATTAGATAATAATAATATATGAGAGAATCTACGGTGGAAAACACTATATATATATATATATATATATATATATATATATATATATATATATATATATATATTTTAAACCGAAATAACGTAACCGGACCACTATCAATAACTAACTGCCTAACTCTATTCAATACTATCACAGACCCCTAATATTAAATAGTCAATCCTACCTTAATTTCGATCACCCGATCCAATCTTAATGGAAGTTGCGTCTTTACTGGAGTGCAATGTTATGCACATCGACCTAATTTCTTTGTCGGGAATAACTTCTGTTAGCTGTCACTTAATCTTTCTCGGACCTCTTCACGTTTGAATCATTGGTTATCGTAACGTTCCCCAATTGCCACACCGCTTACTTTAACTTCTGATATTTAAAAGCTTCCTAATTTGCATCTTTCTTTCACGCTTCACTTCTTGGGTTTGGTTGAAAAAGAGTTGCCATTAATTCTGGCCCCAAAGGACATGTTAATGAAAAGACGCATGACTCCGTCACAAGGGGAGCGATGCACGTTAAATCTGTTGAGAGCTCAACGTCTTCGTTGGTGGTGTTAGAGGGGGGTGTCGCCAGGTTTTTGCCTCATTGCCAGGTTCGATACGAGGTCCGTCGCCAAAAGCCCTCGTATAGCTAAACAGTGCGACGTTAATATTCACTCACTTTCTCACTCAGCAGACTTATTCCAACTTATGTTGCTAACATTAAAAAAAAGGTAAAATATTACGGTTTATAAAGATTTGAGATCACTGATAGTTTTCGTTATTTGAAAAGAAAATATTTTATTAAAAAGATGAAGTAATCACATAAGAGGAAAATTTTTCTAATTAATATATAAAGCTTAATTCGGGATTTTTATTGTATGCTTCACCCAATACACTTTATTATTAAACTGATTTAAAGGGTTTTAAGATATAACTAATGCACAAAAATAGTAAATTACTGTTAAAACTTCTATCCTTATGATTTTTTTTTAAAAAAATTAAGAAGTAATTTTATCAGCACCTTATACATAATTCATGATGCAGGTGCTACATAACATACTTTATTTCGAAGAACTCGAAAACTGCTTTCTTAAGTTTTGTAATAATTTTCGAACTAAGTAATATTTATATATATTTTCTTCGTATTTTACCCCTTAAGAATGAAGAAGGGAAAAAAATGGATTACTTTCACAGATTATTTCATAAGATCAATACAGCTAAGATATTGTTTTTTTTTTTTTCGTAATTAGAATTGTATCACGTAAGTAATTAGCTTATTAGAGCGCGCGAGCATTAGTACTTTTTAGAAAATCGCTACTTTGAATAGAAAATTATTACGCCCTGAGGGATTTCACATTCATTAGGACCTCTAATTAGCTTCTTAAAGACAACGAAATCACCATCGCTGATAGAAAAATAGTGGGTTTAGTCCAATTAGCGAATGAAAGACTCCACGAAATGTTCCATTTTTTTACCCTTTCGTTTGTGAATGCTGGAATTCACGGCATTTCTCGCAGCATTTTCTTCACTAATTTCAAATTAATCCCTTTTAATTGTTGTAAAAACAAAGACAATTTCTTTTTTCTAACGATTTGGATAGACAGGTACTACAAAAACGGTTTGTCTAAATCAATAATAAACAAGTTGAATCCTGAAAGGCAATGCGGATGGGGATTAATTGTTTTCCATTATAATTTATGCCTTTGATTGTTTGGGGGGGTTTTTTTGTTATCGAATAAGTGGGGGATTTAGAAAATTGTAATAGTTGCCAATTAAAAAAGCTTTTTTTTTTTTTTTTATGTGGTACTTTTAAGTACCCCCCTTTTTTATCCCTCTCTCAAATTAGTATTTACTTCAGGAAAGGGAAAGTAACAAATACTTTTTATGTACTTTTTTTTGTCTACCGAAATTTCGATACAATATTCTTTTTTGAAGAAATTGAAAAAAAATTTTTAATTGTTATTTTACGCTTTATAAATCACTTTCTTTCCTTCTGTTTTGTTTAAGTCATTCATAAATGATGGAACAAAACAAGTGAAGACCCACTTTACATTTTCTTAAAAAGATAGGGAAAATATTCTGCAATTCAATTATATTTTATCAAAATAGGTATCAGTTATGTAATCTTAAGAGAATATTATACAGAGAGAGAGAGAGATTTTTAAAATTCATATTTAAATTAATAATATTACAAAAATAGAATTTTTCAACCCACGAAAAGGAAGGACAAAAATAAAACTACAGTGATTAAAATATTTGGAAAAAAAATGCAATCACTTTGTGCCTATTTGTCACGAAATTCACCAACTTTTTCTTTGATTGAGAAAAATGTCCCCTTTTAAAACCATATTCATGATTTATCACTTTTTTGTCAAGTTCCATGATTGTTCGACAGGATTTAAATCGGGAGTTGAATGTTTTAAGTGTGACATATGATAAAGTAATTGCAGACTGGCAATGCTTCGAATTATTGTCCTGCAAGTAGTTGTTGCACAGATAAAGCATATGGTAAATCTGTTGAAGATTATATTTAGAAATTAAAATTTTTTGTCCATTTGCCCCGATTTTTAAATTGCCAAAATCTGCACCTGACGTGCAGCCCTATACTATCACTTTTGCCACTTTATTTAACTGTTATTTGGGAGTTCTTCTTTCATAGATCAATTTACAGTTTCCTACCGATTAAGTTCCTTCCATTGCAATGTTTTAGGTATTTTTTTTTGCAGAAAATAGTACATTAAAAATTTTTTTCAAACGTTTTTTTGAAAAAGCTTTTTTTTTTGGGTTGATTTTACTGATATATGGTTTTGGCTATTCTAAAACGGGCCAAAAAAAAAATTTTGCGGTGGATACTTTTTTGAGGAATTAATTTGTTAGTCTTTCTTGATTGTTGTAACGATAATACTGGAAGAAATTTTTTATTTACCTTAATAAAATTGACAACTTTTCTCTCTCTACGAGTTAACTTTTTTTGGGGCCACATCTTGGTGCATTTATCACACTACTAGACTAGTGTAATTTTTATCACAATGCCCACGACACCTAACTTTCAGTGATTTATTATGATTACATAAACAGACCTTATTTTTCTTATCGTAGTCTCCACAATCTTGATAATTTCTGCAAAATTTCAATGAATGGAGTAAAAATAGTCCAGCTTTTTAGGGTATTTCAGATGATTAAACCCCCTATTTTGTCTTTAATTTTTAATTGATACAAAATGACGCAATATGTCTTATTTTGCCTGTAGCTCAACACTGTACTATTGTTCTTCATTTTGACGGATTGAAAAATTCTATTTTTTCACTCGGCTAATTTATTAATTTGAATTTAAAATTTTGTAACAATCCTTATAAAATTCTTAAGATTATATAATATTCTATTTTGATATATATAATTGTTTAAATAATAATAATAAATTGTTGTAAATAATAAGTTTACTTTCACAGTATATTACTTAATTGCTGTTCATTTCCCTTTCCTAATGCTTTTGAATAGTTATGAACAATGTATTATTGCCACACCGCAAAAATCTTTTCATTCTTCCTGAAGAATGTGTAAACTGTAATGGAGATTGGTGAAAAATTTTAACCTATGAGAACGATTCCGTTGTTAATTAATAGTCTTGCGAAGTATAGAACTCGGTACCTTCTGCTCCGTAAGCACGTAACTTACCGCCGGACCAAAATCATCACGTTAGTCCAGAGGCTGTCACTGGCTTATTATAGATACCACCGCCACACTCTCCAGTAAGTCTGTGGATAGGTGAACGGACGATATAGTTATTATATGGTGAGCGTGTGAGTTATTGCGTCATGTTGATCTGACGGCTTGCTTTGCTACGTCATGCGTGCCTGACGGCGTTTGCTCTTGCGGCGGATAGATGGCGCCACGACAGCTGAGCGAAGGTTGCGTTTTTCTTTGTTCAGCGACAAGGTCACCAATGCGGAGGATAGAACTCGGAACCTTCTGCTCCTTAAACACGTATCTTACCGCTGGAACAAAATGATCCCTTCAGTACTGGTTTATATAGATACCACCGCCAGTTTCATTTTGTATCAAAGTCATCATGTATTAAGTAATTCGAAATATTGTATGCTATTTTTAACAGTCTCTTTCGATGTGATCTCAGCAGCAGAGGGCACGAATTCGTGACCGGCGTTGTATCGGTGGAATCATGAATTCGACTCTTCCGCTAAAGATTTGCTGTACAGAAAGACTGATGCACGTTAAATCTGTCGTGGATCATAGTCCTCATATTGGAGAGATGTGGAAGTTTAGAGAGGGGATATTAGCTCAGTTTTCCTTTTCACTTGAAAAACTACGAGATCCACCACCAATAACTCTCTTGTGTTTTCGAAATGCGACATTAGTCAACAGTCAGTCACGCCAACATGTGAGGACTGTGAACATTGACTGGCCCCAGGTGCATCAGTCCTTCTGCCACCGTAATATGAACTGGTTAGTTCGAGCATAGTGCCACTGAAGACTCGGCATGTACAACAGATAATGTACGTTAAATCTATCGAGGCGTGGCGCGTGGTGTAGAAGTTTGGAAAAGCGGTGCCAGCTCAGGTGTAGTCCTTGTCAGTTGACCATTGTTCAAAATTAAGAAGCCCATGAGTCGCCCACCCGGTACAGTGGTTAGCGACGCTGACTGCTGTGTGTAGGGCCTGGGTTCGAATCCCAGAGAAGGCATGGATATTTGTAAATGTATAGTGCCTTTGCGGTAGGCGGGTACTTTAAATAGCCGTCGAGCCGCAAGTCCTCTCGTGAGGTTGGTGGATGGGAAAGAGAGGTGGGAGACTTCTGACCCCCCCAGGGTGTTTTCCCCAAAATTGTGGTGGAATATAGAATTCCAACCTGTCTCAGGCTCTGACAACTGTCATTCCTTCCCTTTGGGAAGGACACGACAACAACAACAACAGTCCTTCTGAACGAGGGGCAGTGGAACCAATGACTAGAATACGCAGAAGAAGAGAGACATTGATTCAGTACGCAAATAAAAGAACGTAAAAGCACGGTAAAACCGTTCTAGAGGTGCTACTCACTCGGGTAATAGTCTTGAATGGAGTTTCTCTCTTGCGGCATAGAAGCGTTGATCTTGGGTCCCATAGCGTCGTCGTCGTAAGAGACGAAGAAGGTGTAGACGATGATCATGGCCACTTCAAACGACAACACTAGGCTTGCGAACTTCCACCTCTGAGAGATCATTGTACCTAAAAGAGATTGCGTAACCGAAATTGTCAAAAACCTTATATAGTTACATTTTTAAAATTAGTAACAACTAAATTTTTCATATTACCATACCCCTCTGGAGCTCAGCAACTTTAAATATTTGAGGAATTGATAGGCAGTGCTTCTCCAGAGCTTTCAATACTTGCGACCCAATATTCAATCATAATTTTCATCGCGTCCCCCCTTTCATACAATAATAATGTATTGAATTCAATAATACTATACTTTGACGCTAAAGCTACAATAAAACTTTAACCTCTTAAATGTCACTGGCGTATATAAACGTCTCGCTCAGCCAAAATTAATTACCCAGGACGTATATGTCTTTCTGAAGTACGATCTTTTCTGTGCACTTCTATCCATAAAATTATTCCGAAGATTTTGAATGCAATAAAAGGGTTTTGATAGTGAGGATTTACTTAGTTCAGAGGATTTACTTTTATTCCTTTTCTCTCCCCTCTCCCAATACATCACATACACGTGCCTACGTAAACGGTGCCATTGGGGAGCGAATTGCGTACAATTTAATCAGCACTTAAGGGATTAATTATAAACAGTATAAATTATTAAGATAAATGTTAACATTTGTATACAAATTTATATATGACAAGCCCATGGGGTCACTGGTAATTATTAAACTGGTTCTTAACTTAGTATTGTTAAATTAATGATAAAATACATCTTGCAGTAGTGATACATTTATAAGTGTATTATATATCATTGTAAATGTGCATTTTATTTTATTATTATGTCAGAATGTTTTTATTTATTTTTTCAGAAAATTAATATTTTTTTTTATAAAAAAAATAACTTTTGTTTTCGACTTTTCGTAGAGCTCTCACGCCCCACAGTTTGAGAAACGCTTTATTAAGGTCTAAATCACAGGGATACTCAACCTTCTTATACACCGGGCCGTATACATATGGTTGATATTTCACGCGGGCCACAACATGAAGATTGATGGGGAAAAAACATTATAAAACCGAGGCAATATTTAACATTTAAAATGCGGAAAATTGAATAAAACATTAAGAGACCCATTTTTAGACTTTTTATACTATATTAATCTTTCAAACACACATAAAACTTTTTTTTCGGTTTTATACCATTTTACTGAGTTTTGGGGTAGTTTCGGTTTCCTTCCCATATGACCCACTGTTGTACAAACAAAGCTGCCATACCGTTTGATAATTTGATTTTCTCCTTTTAATAAAACCTCTAATTTTTATTTCAAATATTGATTTTTAAGCTAAGAATGGCAGCCACAAAAGAAGTTTTAACTGAACTCCAGACTGAGATCAGTATTGTTTATAATTTAAACACATTTTCACCCATAAAATAGTCACTACTCCCAGTTCAGTATTATTACTTCACTGTTATTACTACCTGTTACAGTTACAAATAGACAAAAAAAAACCTTGCAATTCGTACACGTACGACATAGACAGCAAAATTGGTAGATTTGATTGCTTGATTGATAGGATTTTCCTTCAAATTTTTTATTTATTCTTAAATAACTCAACTTTTAGTACAATTGTGAGCAGGCCACTCAGAAAAGCCCGGCGGGCCGCAGGATGAGTATCGCTGGTCTAGACCTTCCGATAAATATGGGATACCGCGTCTTTTCACTATCCTCTATTTTCTCTACTACTTTGGTAAAACGGGTGCTTTCCCCCTTAGCGAATGTTCCCCATTTTCGACCCTTTTTCTTGTCTTGTTCTCCATACGAAATAAAAATGATTGGTTATTTTTATTAAATTGTGTAAAAATAATGTATTTTACTAGTTCTTTGAGATAAGGAAACGTTTTCCATTTATTAATATGTTTCCGCTGTAGTTTAAATATGATACGCATTCAAAGTTTAACATCTGCCTCAAATCATCCATCAAAACTTCTATTTTGAATTCTGGATACAAATGAAAATCATTCTTAGAAATTTCCAGATGCTAATATAAGAAAAAACTACGTTGAATGATTATATATATATATATATATATTTTACTTTATTTGAATTACTATTTTCAGTCGGGTTCAAATATTAGCAAATAGAGAAACTTCGAAGCAATCCTATTTCTTAGTTTTAGAAATTTAATTTGTGATAAAAAATAACTTTTATTTCACTTCTAAGAAATTGTTTCTTTCCATTTTAATCATAAATTTTACTTAGTGCATCTTCCACCTTTTGGTAGAAGAGGATGAATTTTTTTAAAAAAAATTGTGCTCTTGAAATGTACAGCATAGTAAAGTTAAATTCACCGAAACAAATTCATAAAATAAAATTACTAAATAGTAAAAGTTCAGAACATTTGCAACTATAGATAGTAATGACTCTTAAGAAACAAAACAAATGGCTTTTTTATGCAGTGCTTCTCAAACTTTCAATATTTGCGACCCCATATTCATAATTTTCATCCTGTCCCCCTTCATACAATAACAATGCATTATATTCAGTAATACTATACTTTGATACTAAACCAACAATACGACTTTAACCTTTTAAGTGCCACCAGCGTGTTTAAACGTCTCGTTCAGCCAATGCGTTTATTGTCCCTGACGTATATATGTCTTTCCGAAGTACGATCTTTTCTGTGAACTGCTATCCATAAAATTATTCCGAAGACTTTGGAATGTCGTAAAATGACATTGACTGTATTTGCGAAACACCACATATGCTCGACTCCATGTTAAACGTTATTGAGCAGCGAACGCGTAATTTTTTAAACGGAACGTGAAACGAAAGTTTGTGTGATGTTTGGAGTCTTTTTTACGCCCGAAAGGATTGTAATGAAACTTTTCAATAATATACATACATCAAAATAACATAGGCTATAATTTAAAAGATATTGTGTGAAGTGTTCAAAATATAACGATAATTGTCAAGTAAGTGAAAAATTCTGCCATCTTCAAAAAACCCGGGCAGCATATATCCTTTTTTTGAGAAGCAAAACTTTTTTGTTTTGCCAGGAACTGCGAAAGGGAAAAGGGGGAGTGTGAGGCTGATTACAAATTTAACATAAATAAATCAAACAAAAGTAATATTAACGTATGAACTTTCCGAAAAAAATTATTTATACTATTTTAAGCGTTCATTACACAAAATTTGTAACAGTGTGTTACTTTTGTTGAAGAGATCAGCTTAGGAAGGTGTTTTCAAAAATCGATCCACAAGAGAGTTACGGGGAGTTATAAATAAAATAAAAAAAATCCTTTCTATCAGCTATTAGATCTACAGACTTAAAATTTAACAAACAGGGTTTTTTTTTTTAATTAAGCAGAGATATGCAAAAAGCTTTTTTTTCCTTAATTTACAGTTCACGTAAAATTAACTCATTAAAAACTTTTTTATCCTTCAATTTGTATTTGTTTAATTTTTCAATTCACCCGTGCGAAGAACGAGTATAACAGGTAGTTAATTATAAAACACATTGTGCAGTACTGATACAGTTTATAAGTCTATCATATCAGTGTAAATGTGTGTATTTTATTTCCTATTATGTCGGAATGTATTCTGTTTGTTTATTTTCAGTAAATTAATAAATTTTTTCAAATGTTTTGTTTTCGACTTTCAATATGCTCGCGCCCCCCTCGTAGGGTTATCACGTCCCACAGTTTGAGAAACACTGCTTTAGATTTTATATGAGCGATTTTGCTTAAGCGAGGTGTATTAAAAACAATAACAATGTGCTAATGCATTTTACGTTTAAATACACAAACTTTGTTCGTTAAGATGTCTTTTATTACAAGAATAATCAAACCACATTCTTGTACAAAATACGAAGTCTAACATAAAAAAAATATTTCTAAATATCTTCTTATTCAAATATGAAGTTAATGAGGTTTTTCATTAGTCCGCTAATTGTATTAATTAGTAGAGAATTACAATAAAATTCTTGTCTTTGAAATTAACTGAATATAATTAAATGCATACTAAACAATAAAAAAAAAACTGGCTGAATGGTTAGAGTATTTGTCAATGAAGTTTTTAGCAACTTGAACTTGCATCTTTTTAAAATCCTCCTTTAGCTTTCAAATTAAATAAACTGAAAAACGAAAATATTAAAATAAGTACTTATAATTTTTATACTTCTATACTTTTTATACTTCTTTTTATACTTTATTCTTCTTTATACTTCTATTATAATATCTCTATAATTTTATAGTCTTATTTAATTTTTCTTACAAATTCCTATTCGTTTATTTTATTTAATACAAGATAAAGAACTTAGCTGAACTGCGTGGACTTGTTTCACATAAAATTTTAATGCTTTATTTATACTTCTCGGCACAAAAAAAAAAAATCTTTTATGAAAAGCAAAATAAATATTTCCGATATTTTACAAACTCAAAATGCATAAAATGATTATTTTAAGTTTTTTTTTTTAAGTTGTTTAAAAAGTGCTATTTTAAGTAAAAAAATTACCCACAAACATTTCGGTATTAATTCCCTGAATAAAATAACTACAGAGGAATTATGCAAAACTTACTGCTCTTAAAATTAATAACTCAACATAACCCATCTTTCTATTCATTTTAAATTTATAAAAATTACCATATAAATAAGATATGAAAATTTTACATGAAATATAAAGTTTATAAATAAACGGTTTTAAAAATTCTTTTAAGTTTAAAATATTAATCTCACCTACACATTTCACAGGTAATCATTTTGGTTTCAAATAGCTTTTGCATAAATCATCAATAAAATGCATAGTTATAAAAAAAATAATAATGAAACTTTTTTTTCAATCTGAAACATTTTTAGTATGAAAAATAACTGAAAAATAATTTTAAACTTACTTGTAAGGAAATCACCGTGATAGAGTTTGTTAAAAAAAAAGGAAAAATTCAGGAATTATCACGAATATTCAAGAGAAACGGGAATAGTTGCTCTCAGAGCGCCCCACTCTTGGATGATTTTTTTCCTGGAACACATTTGTCTCAAATGACACGCAATTGAGTGATGTGAAAGCAGGGGTGGCGGGGGGAGGGGACTGTCATACGATTCGCTGATTTGTTGCTCTCTCGGAAAGGTTGAAAGCGGACTCTTGTCAGATTGGATGAGAGAAGAGAAAAAAACAAATCTTTACATTTTCTCTCTTCCAGGATTTCCGCGCATTTTCGCAGATAAACAATTCCCATTTGCGTTTATGGAAATGGCTCTTGAAAATCATAAAAATAAATCAAAATGAAAAAGGAAGCATTAAGTGGCGCTGCAGAATAAGGGCGGCGTGGTTTTATTGCGTTGCGCAAGAAAAATTTATCCACTTCAGAGGTAGCAATTGAGCGAAAACACAACTTTTACGGACTTGATATCATAATCGCTTTAAGTTGTGTTTTATAAATGTGACTGCCTCTTTGTGGTTGAGCAGAACCTGTAGAGGCCAGGAGCGGGATGACTTTTCCAAGGTACTGGCTACTTCTAATATTTTTAAAGAGTTGCGGTCCACCCAGTAACGTAGTTGTGGCTATTCTGCATGAAAACTGTATGCTTCATTTTTATACATTGTTCCCCTCTTTTAAAACATGATAGAATACTATTTTTGCTACAAAGATGCAAGTAATATAAAATTATCAAGTTGAATGGTTGAAAAAAAATATGAGAGTGACTGCTAGACCGTAGGCATATTCAATGCAGCAAGCAGAGAATATAGTTGAAGCGATACATTTGAAATTGACATATGTACTTACATTTTTTTCGCTGCCGATTCCCGTACCATCGCGGGGCATGATATGAACTCGAAAACCCAATCCCGTGGAAGCATGGAGTGTGGAGTGATGCATCAATAGCCAATGCCATGCTGTTGCGGGAAGAGCTGATCCTCAACATTAACTCAACTCTTCAGTCGGTGTGTGGGGAAACATTAATTTCTGCGGCTAGCATTGCAGTTATCGCTTTTTCCCCCTACAGTGAACCTGGCGGTGAAATCTGTCGAGGCTCAAACATCTTCCGTTGGTGTGGTATGTAAGTTAAGAGAGGAGGAGGGGTACCAGCTCAGGTGTCGTTCTCGTCGCTTGACCATGGTTCAAAATATACGAGGTCCGTCACCAAATGTCCTTGATTAGCTAAATAGTGCGATGTTAATATTCACTCATTCAAAATCGCGAGGTCCAATCTCGTGTTATTTCAAAATGTGAGGGTTGATAAAGCATCATTGAATCAACCTATTTGGAGGAGTTTTAAATTTCATCTTGATTTCTTCATTTTTTTAAAAAAAAGATTGACAGCATTTGCTGATTATACTTTTGCTGTAGGAAACAAAAAATCAAAATTATTTTACTTTATTTTCGGATGAGATTTCACTACTGATTTAAAAATATTTTTTGGAAAAAAAATTCAAAATTAAACGATTGGTTAAGAAATTATATGTTTTGAAAATTAGCAAATATTAATAACAACTTTAACTGTAATTAAAACAACACGTCGAATGTATTTGTCATAATTAGGTTACAATGATTTTAAGTAGTGAAGTAAATGATTAAATTAGCAAAAATATTAGAAACAAGGGGAAAATAAACCGTTAACAAATCATAACACCACTTGCCTATAAACAAAAATAACTGTAAAATAAATATTATATTGATCATCCATTTTTCCTGATAAACTCGAATACTTTTTTCATTGAAATGACGTGATAAGTTCAGTTTGAGAAATATGAGTCATTCTATTACAATAACCACACAATTCCAGTTTATTAGAAATCACTTATTACTAGCCGTTGCGACCCTCTTTCCAGGGTATTTCATGAAAATATATCGCAATTTTTTAAAGTTCCGGTTATCTAAGTATTAAGATTTCGATTGTATTCAAAAACATTTTTATATATAACTCTCCTCTTTTGGTTAAGGAACACAACTTGAATTTCTCTTTCTATATATATTTACCTATAAATCCCCTTAACCCTATCCCTGCAAAGCCGATTTCCTCAAAACCGTTCTTAGCTAATTTGTACCTAACGAAAGAAACATGCTTGCCAAATTTCAAGTCCGTTAGGGAGCTATAATAGTTCAAAAACGAGAATTTTATTCGTAATGCCCACTTAACTTCCCACAACCCGACTTGGAGGTCGATTTCCGCAAAACCCGTTGTTAGAGGATTTCTACTGAACAAAAGAAGCATGCTTGCCAAAGTTCAAATCTGTAAATATAGTGCAGTTGGACCTCTATATAACGAAGTCGTTAAATCCCGAAAAAAGTTCGTTATATGGAAAATTCGTTATATAGAGTCATCTTTTAATTTTCTTTATAAATCATATAAAACAAATTTTAAACTCATAAACACACTGTATATTAAAAAAAAGTAATTATTCACACTTTTTGTAAATTAATATATATTTATTTTATATATCTTACATATCGAAAAGAAAGAAAAACTGCAAGGAAAGTTTCTTGACGCGTTTATCCATTTACTGAAGAATTAATTATTTTTTTCTTTGACGCTCAAGCACTTAAGTTTTGAAGATTTCGAGCCCCAATAAACCAGTATGACTAATCAACACTACAAATGAACACTATTCAAGGACACGGGGAGACGAGACAACTCCTGAGGGTGAAAGGCGATATCAAAAATGTTTCCATTGAACTGGAGAACGAGGGTTAAAGGTTACACATCTTGGACGAAACGCCCAGAATTCTATTGCTCTTGGCAAGTTAGGCACCTAAAATGCCAATTCAAGATTTATGACCACCATAAAATGAGTTAAAAAATAGAGAATAACCTGAAATGTCCAGAAATACTTTAAAAATAGTCGGAAAAAAATTAAATCACAAAAGAAGTTCGTTATATAGAAAATGGACTACGATATTGTGAGGTTATTTTACGAAGAAAATCGTGAAATGTTCTTGGTTGCAGGGAAAAGTTTGCTGTATAGAAAAATTCGCAATATAGAGGTTCATAATATGGAGTTTCTAATGTACTTCAGAAACGGGGGGTTTTTAAAATAAAAAACGCCCGTTCAATCCTTTGGGAGACAATTTCCGAAAACTCCGTTCATAGCATATTTTTACTCAGCAAAAGAAACTTGCTTGCCAAATTTCTGGTCTGTAGGTTTCATGATTTGAAAAAGGGAATTTTTATCTACAACTTCGCCCCCCTCTTGGGTATCTATTTCAGCAAAATCTGTTCTTAAATGTTTCCAGATTAAAACATGTCCTCGAATACAGTCATCCTTTTGTAAACATTCCGAAAGTAGCTGTAAATCCCACGATCTAACAAGACTTAAGGCTCCATAAACCATTACCGAAGCACGCGCATGACTTTCCTCCTTCAAAGTCCAAAGAATATTTTTTATTTCTTTTTGTGAAGTTATTCAAATCGTTGCTTGCAACCATCTGGACCGTAAAGATTGTACTTCGTTCAGTTTTCTATGACATCACATTTTTAGCGCAATTCAGTCTTTCTTTTGGAATGGAGTTTCAATAATTCTGATGGGCGTTTATCTTTATTTTTATGAATTTTGATTTAAACATTCCAAACTGTGACACGTGAAGTTTTTTCTTCTTCTAAAGCGTTTCGAAATTTGATGGTAGTCGAAAAATGGGTCAATCAACGCGTGCTGTCGAAATCCTTTTTCTTCTAGATCATTTTATTTTGTTTGAATCATCTTTTCTAATCATACTGTGAGAATGGAAATCGTTGATCTCTGCGCTATATTGTAGCTGTTTCTGGTTCATGTTTACCGACACCACACAAAGTAACATTTTTCCCACTTCACACTCGGTTTTCCAAATGGCATCTACAAATAAAAAACGGACAGCTCAATCAAAATTTACCTTTTTGCTCCTCAGGTAATGCTTTCACAAGTATTTACAAACGTATTCTTTTTATGATTCTGATATCAGGTACACAATATGCCAAAATTCTCAGGTGGTCTTATAATTTTTTACATATAATTATTAGTACATATAATTATAATAATTTTACATATTATGATAATAATTAGGCACATCATTTAATTTATTAAAATCAACACATTTTTTTTCTAGAAAGTTCAAGTAAAAATTTTTATCATTACAATTTGAACAAAAAGTGTTCCAGTATTGATTTTAAATACACACGTTAAAAAAAAACTACATATTAGGATTTTTTGCAAGAAATGCACTAATGCATTTGTGCTCTTTTAATTTCTTAATGCACTGTAATTATACAATTTAACAAAATGCCCATGTATTGAAGGAATCATTATGATGTGAAAGAGTTTTTTCCTTTTATTGTGCGTTTGTTTAAAATGTTTATACAATTTTTTTAATATTTTTAGAAATTTTAAAATTTATAATATATATAAATATATTATATATAATATATATAAATGTAAATAAAAATATAAAAAAATATAAAATAATAAAGAATAAAAACAGTGAAGAAACATAAATTCTTAAGTTAGTTTTATAACGATAGTTAGTTATGAATCAATTTATTCGTTTTAAGAGAGTCACTTCACAAAAATCGATGAAAAAATTGATTTTATTTTTATTGGGAAATAAGCTAATTCCTATTCTGCTTCTAATATAATTTAAAATTTTTACTCCAAATAAATCAGAAATATTTTATCAACCCAAACAATGGCACTGGTATGCATAACTGACTTTAAAGATAAAAATGTTCAATTTAGATTTCAATTTCCTTAAATTTTAAATTACACCTTAAAAAGAACATTTTGGGATAATAGCCTTTGTCGCTCCATAGCCCACATAAAAATATTAACTGTAACTAGGAACATTCTTCAAAATTCTACACATCTTATAACTTTGAAAATTTTGTACGTTTATATATACTACATAAGTTGTTGTTACTAATGACACCTGATCGGCAAAGGCCAAATCAAGGCTCACGAAATTCATCATGGCGAAGGGCTAAGTGACGCCTGTCGTTAGTCTTAGCTTTGAGCACCACCATACAGGTGAAAGAACGATTTAGCTCGGTTTCACTCCAATTTTGAGGCAGAACACCCTGAGGGTGGTCAGGAGCTTCCCTCCTCTCTTCCCCTTTCACCAACCTCACGAGAGGACTTGCGGCTCGACGACTATTTAAAGTACCACCATGCCGCGAAGGCACTATACATTTACAAACATCCATGTCTTCTCTGGAATTCGAACCCAGTCCCAACGGCACAGCAGTCAACGTCGCTGACCATACTACATAGGTAGACATTTTAATGAAAAAAAAATTTTTTTCAAAGATTTTATTTAGAAAAAAATATTATTTAAAATGTACAGGAATTTTCACCATTTCGGAACTTCCCTTATTATTCCCTAAATGAATTTTTTAAATAAAATTCCCCAAATTTTTAAAATGTTGCTATTAAAATAATGCAGTAAATGCATATAAGAACATTTGTAGCTGTAATACCAATCAAATGAAAAAAAAAAATCATTAAACTTAGTCCTTTTTAACATTACAGCGATAGGGAAAATGTTGTGTGAAATGACCTTCTTTTGTTAAAGCAGTGGCGTGCACAAAGGTAGGGATACGGGTTCACCTCCCCGCATAAGCTTACAAATTTTTAATTTAGAGATTAAACCTTGGTGTTACCGTCTATATATATATTTTTCAGAATGTAATCCCCTCTCATAGGCCCCGGTAACCTAGTGGTCATTGCCGCAGACTCATGGCTGGCATGCCATGAGTTCGAGCATAATACCAATGTAGACTGACCATGTACAATAAACAGATAATGAACGTTGAATCTGTCGAGGCAAAGTCCTCCCGTTCGCGTGGTGTGGAAGTTAGGAAAAGGGGTACTAGCCCAGGTGTAGTCCTTGTCACTTGACCATTGTTCAAAATCAAGAAGCCCATGAGTCACCCATTTGGTATAGTGGTTAGCGACGCTGATTGCTGTGTGTAGGACCTGGGTTCGAATCCCAGAGAAGATATGGATGTTTTTAAATGTATAGTGCCTTCGCGGCATGGGGCTCTAAATAGCCGTCAAGCCACAAGTCGTCTCGTGAGATTGGTGGCAGGGGATGAGAGGTGGGAGGCCCCTGACTCTCCCCCAGGGTGTTCTCCCTCAAAATGGATGTGAAACCGAGCTAAATCATACTGTCACCTGTATGGTGCTCAATTATATGACCAACAACAGGCGTACATATAGCGTGGGCCTCGATCTGACTACGTCAGACAGGTGGCATTAACAACAACATATCAACTTTATAGTATGACGTTAATAAACACTCATTCACCCCTTCTACTTCCGAATTTACGGAATATATATATATTTTCTAATGGTAGATTATGAGCAGTTATTAACAGAGTTCATCAATCTACCTAGTACATTCACCGAAAAGCTGGTATCTCTTTTTGTGCGGCGCCATATTGACGGATACCAATCGCCGCAGGCAATTTTGACACCCAGTTTCCTCCCTAGAGGGAGGCACATGATCTCTGACTATGCGAACCTGTACTAGGATTTAATTTTACCTAGAGAACCCCTAGGGATCTTTTACATGCCGAAAAATCGTTCGACATGACCGCTGTCGATTTTCGGCATCACGAGAATACATCAATTTGGTCCGGGGTCGAACCCGCAACCTTGGGTACAGAAGACCAGCGACAAACCAACCACGCCATCCAGCCAACACGGAATATATTTTTAAACAACTTTCCAATCAAGTATGTCATTTGTACATTTTGATCTCCCATTTATCGCCACCTCCCTATAATTTTCTTTTGCTAACAACAGTTTTGTAAGTAATCTTTAGAAAAGGCAGAATATGTGTGAATGCATATGTTTACACGAATCCATTCCTTTCCAGCAAATGCATTCTAAAGGCGCGAAAGATAAGCAAATCGATGTCAATGTAATGTCCAGTAAAGGTCACGCCTTTCCTTCCGAGAAACAAATGCAGTCCCTTTGGTGAAACTGTCTTGACAGCCGTACAATTAAACTGATGCATTCAAATGCCGCGAGGAGACCATTACGCTCTTAGCTATTGGATAATGGACCCTATCGATCCTTTCCTTCCTTTGTTTCACAATAACATTTAGGAAATGGTCAGAGAGGGACCCGTTATGAAATTATCGTATACATCTACATATCGTGAGGCAAACGGTTTCTATTGTAATTGTGTTGATTTTAAGAGTATTGTGATGAAATAGAAATTCGGAGCATAAATTTGTATTCTTGAATAATTTCTGTTGCTTGCTTGTTTATTTATTAACGTCAAAATTCAAAGCGTCATTCTTTGACGGATCTATAGGGCTGCGGTAGCCCAGTGGTCAAGGTATCGGATCATGACAGGCATGTCATGAGTTCGAGTCCAGTACCCCTAAAGACCCTCCGTGTTGGGGAGCGATGCACGTTAAATCTGTCGAAAGCTCAAACAACCTCCCGTTGGTGTGGTGTGGTAGTAAGGAGAGAGGGGTACTAGCTCAGGTATCGTCCTCGTCACTTGACAATGGTTCAAAATTACGAGGTCCGTGGCCAAAAGCCCTCGTGTAGCTGAACAGTGCGATGTTAATATTTACTCACTCGACGGATCTATTCGCTTGCCTACTTCTAATTCTCTTGGGAAATCTTTGGGCTGTCATTCACGTTTATTCCCAGCCAACCCTTTTGAAGAAGAAACCGTGATATTCAAATTAAGTCTTCTATATACAGTCAAGGTTTTCTAGCTAGCAAGGAGAAGGAGAGTGAGAAAGCCAGAAGTCACAGTCGAGATTGCTACTGATCAGGCATCACTTAAATTTATAGAGTAATTCAAATATATTTAAATAGGGCAAAGAATTAAAGTGACGATTGGTCATTAAAGTTAAATTAGTTTTAAATTAATTGGGATAGTAAGATTAATCTTAAAACAAGTAATATAAAAAAATAGTTTTTAAGTCAATTCCTACTTAGATCAACAACGAAAAATTTTATTTTAGCTACTTTTTATTAAATAGTTACAATTAATATAAATATGCATATACATAGGACAGAATCACAACATTAAGTGGTAATTAGGTTTTTTCATTATCATTAAAGTATCGTATTGTCCTTTTAATTTCAGTCCAACTGAATGCTTTAACACGCGAGAAAAAAACCTTTTCCAGTTTTGACACAAGTCGCCAAAAGGGTCGCTAAGTCGCCAACGTGGTTGTATTTGTAATTCTTTAAATAATTAGTTTTAATCAATTAATTTTTATTAATTATAATTAAACTATTGTATTGTCATCCAAAATGATCCTGTATATAAAATTTCAGCTCAATTCAGCGCTTTAAAATGTATTTTATTAACGATTGAAAATTCCACCAAGATAAATAAATATATAAATAAATATATAGACAGAGAGAGAGTGCGAGCTAATAGTGTAGGAATTTTGAATAAGTCCTGATCGAGTCCTGATTTTCTCACAGTCCCAGTCTAAAGCCCATAGAATGCATTTGGGATAAATTAGAAGACAGATATCGTGGCCAGCTAAATTGACCATCGTTACTACTGACACTCATTTCAGCTATGATGAACGCCTGAAAAGCAATTCCTTTGGCAGCCTATTAAAAACTGGTGGGAAAACCTCCTCAGAAGTGTGACAACTGCCGTTGATGCAAAGTGCATCGATGCATGTTTTTAATATATGCTGAAGGAAAATTGATGGACGGCATTAGGGGTCTCGGAGGTGTTAAATTTCTCTAGAGGGCTGAAAATATAACCAATTTTCAAACAGATATAAATCTTTTAAATTAAAATTAAATGATTCGCATCTTTTACATATTATTTATAAAGGAATGGGGCTTCAGAAAAGTGTAAAATGTTTAATATAATCATAATTTTAAAAATTATAAGCATATACGAAAAATATATAAGAAATATTAATTAAGTTTTATGTTGAGCATGCCATTTTCTAAAATAGTAGCTTTAATTATATATATACTTGCTAGAAGTTGATTTATAAAGTTAAATGTATCCCCTTATTATATGTAGTATTTTTATATAAATAGAATAATAAATTATATTTTTAAAAAAATAAAAAAAAAAGTTACATATTGAAATTTTTTAAAAAAAAATTGAAAATTTTTCAAATATTTTTAAATACAAAAGATGTATTATTCTTAAATGATGTAGGGTTTAAGGAGAATGATACATTTTATAATTCTATAAAGTTTTATTCATCAGAGGCTACCATTTTGAAAAATAGTGTGCGCAAAGCAAAAATTACTTAATATTTATTACAGAGTTATTTTTTATTTTCATATGCTATTAATTTTTTAAATTATGATTATATTTCAAGCTTTTTGTATTTTTTTGAAGCCATAGTCTTTTGCAAATAATGTATAAAAGATTCGAATTTAATTTAAATTGAAAAGAATTATGCCTGTTTGAAAGTTGTTTATTTTCACCCCTGAGACCTCTTAAGAAATTAAGTAATTGATTTATTTCTCTTTCACAGCTATTAATTACAATATGTACATTCGACTACAAGTTATCAAAACTATTGACTATTTCCATTCTACAGAATATGTTATTTGTGAAGGAGAAGGCAACACACAACCTTTCTTTCAAAACAGACAATCTCTCTACTCCCGTCTGTCTGTGTGACACCTCAAATTTCACTTCGGGTTCCAGCTTGTAGGTGGAGTGGTGTTTTTCTCACGGCCATCGGTTGTTGGCGTGATGTCAAATGAAAGAACCCCGCAATATTTTAGAGGTGCACATGGGGATGTGAACAGCGTCATGCAATCTGCATAAGAAAGCCGATCTTGCATCTGCGAGGCGGGAAAACATTACAGCGTTAATTCGAATGACACAAAGTGTATTCAAAAGAGTAAAAAATAAATGAAAATGTTTCTGGAATTGTTTCCTTTGACCTCTGAAAATATGTTCACTTATTTAAATTGTTCATTCATGGACTATCAAATTTTTATTTCGAAATATTTTCAGGGGTCAGTGACAAGACACACACATGCAATTCCAAAGAATTATCCGCTAATTTTTACTTACATAAACACATTTCGTTCACTCAAATAGATGCTTTCCTCTAGGTTTGAGGAGAAAAATAGATTTTTCCACGGAATTATACCACATTCACGAATTCAAAATGGCCGATGTGACGTTTAAACGCCACACAGCTGCAAAGTCGGCTTCTTTATGTGGAAACCATAACGCCGTTCATATGAACACATGCACCCCTAAAATATAGCGGGGTTTTTTTATCTGACATCATCCCGACAATCAAAGGACGTTACATAAACACCACTCCACCCATGAACCGGAGCCACGAACTAAAATTCGAGGTGTCTGAAAAGAACCGCCCCACCCGAAGACAGTGGGGGAGCAGTCCGCTTTGGTACACCGAGAAGAACGGTTGTGTTTAGCTCCTCCTTTACAAGGGGCATACATTGTAGCATTGAAATAATCAATAGTATGAATAACTTCTATTTAAATATAAATATTATATTACATTTGGACGTAAATAAATCAATTTATTATTTTTTTTAATTCTCGCACTACCCATTAAATTTCCCAAACGTAACCAATAAGACGAAAGTAGTGTTAAGTTATATTAGTAATGTAACATCGTGGACTAGTAGCGTGATGATGAACCCACAGCAAATTGTAGAAATAAAAGAAAATTTTACTTTCTCGACAAAATAATTAATAATGCAATATGGTAATGTCTCTTTGCGCCAAGCCGGTGCGTTCATTTTTTATTGGACGTTGGAGTTCATACGCTCTCATCCTCTATACATCCCTGCTTTGTCCGAAGGACGCTTCCCCATATTTCTATGAAGTTGGCTAGATAACTTATTCAACGCCACAGGCGTTCATCCTCTTTTCTTTCCCTTTACTCCAGAAAAATCCGCTTTGGACTTGAATCCGATCTCCGATCCCTGATCTCCGATCCCTGATCTCCGATCCCTGATCT
>BMAV01002466.1:100426-117411 GCA_019973955.1 Trichonephila inaurata madagascariensis | reverse complement strand
ATCCCTGATCTCCGATCCCTGATCTCCGATCCCTGATCTCCGATCCCCACTCTCTGCACTAGCGCCAGACAACCCGTTCGAACATTTAAATTCCTTGTTTACCACGCTGCCATTGTTTTTTGATGGCACTTTCCCATCATTCTCCTAGCCATCAATCTCCTCAGTCAGACAGGCTCCGTCAATTATCACACGGTGGGGGGGGAACTTTTATGTCTATTATGACTTCCAGACCTACGGTCACTGCGGACACGAGGGCAAACAAAAGACAATGACTCCGAAGCCACGTGCACTCCTGCTCTGATCTATAAAACTTGGAATAAATGGAAGGGTGTGGATCGTATCAAAGCGCAGTTGTCACAGTAAGTAGGGTTGGAGAAAACGAAAATATCTAATGATTAATCGGTTTTATTTTCCACAAAATCATTAATTCAAAACTTATCTTGGATTGAACCATTAATTTAGCCAATGCGTAGGATTGTTCTCAAATTTATTTTACAAAAAATTCACGCAGCGAATTCGACAATTTTCTCGTCAATCAAAAGTCCATTTCCTCCGCTTAGAATATTTACACAATTTATATCATCTGGCTACTGTCTCACGTCATACTACATTTAAAGTGAATAAGATTTTTTTTAAAACTTAATTTCAAGTTCATGTATTGGGTGTCCGCTTTTTCATCTGTTTTCCATCACGCGCAAAAGTACCGAATTTATTTTTAAGAACATAGCGTGCTTAGTAATCGAATTACATAAATTTCGGAACGTGATTAATGTAGATTTTTAAGAGTTGTTGTGCATAACATGCCAATTTATAATTTGTTATGTGATCAGCTCATGCATTCATCTAAAGATTAAATTTAAAACGTTCTACTTCCCCTCGTATTTTCAAGTTAAATTGCCCACGTAAATCAAATTTATCTGTCCAAATTGAAGGATCGCAGCTGATGTTTATATCTTATTAGATATCGTTCTATCTCATAATCCATAAAATACTTCTGACATCCCGGGTATAGTTAATGTTCGATTAAATTCAGATTACTTTTTGTATATTTCTTTTATGCGTATGTCAATATTTTACCTCTCGAGACAGTTTCCTCAAATATTTTCGGTTTTTATTTCATTTTCTGAAATTTTTAATTTAGTTTCATCTGTTCTATGACTTGAAAATAACGAAATATTTGTACTCATCCAAAATCTTTTTTTCTTTCAAACTGTCAAGATAACTTCATTATACGTTTACATAAGTTTATCTCTCATTGAAACAATATGGTAGCCGTGGTCATGACCATGACTTCATGGCTGATGTTATTTCTGACGAGTTAAGAGTTCACAAATCTTGAATGCCACTAACGACCCTTCGTATGGAGGAGCAGGTGCATGTTAAATATATCTCTGCTCAAAGCTCTCATGTTGAAATCGTATGTATCTTTATATATATAACCGACCTCACCGATTTTGATGACATTTTTTGAGGGGGTTCAAATGGATACGAGAATGATTTAAATTCACAATTCGGTCCGATTTTGCAATTAGTTAAAAAGATATTAATTAAAAACTTTAAAACGCATAATTTTTTTCCCTTGTGTGTTTATTCCGCTAATCCGCGGCAAAAGAAAAAAGAAAAGAGGGGAAATTTTTGTTTTTCGCAAGGCCAATTAAATGTTGCGTGTCCGAGGGTTGGCAAACCATCGCATTTGTTTGCTTATACCCCTCAAGGATCAACCAAAAATGCTGTGCATTCAATAGCATTAGGATAAATTTATTTATTGTCCATTAAAAAATGTACCTGTTATGAAAATAGCTCGAGTTTTATCTTTTTTTATCATTTAATTTAGTGCTCCTCAACCTTTCTATCTTCGAGGACCGGTCAACGTTTGATAGTTTTACCGCGGCCCACTGAAGGATGGGATGTTGATTGTTTATATTTTTAGATTGCTTTCATTTAATAATTTTAGTTTAATTGTATTTAAATGGGCCTTCACAGAATAAAATACATTTACGCCAAGAAATTAATATTAAGTTATTGAACATGGTGTATAAAAAGATTACCATAAAACCCTAGAGAAATACATCACAGTATATAAAATGAAAATAATTAAATATTACTTGTGCGAACCGGCACTATTTGGTACATGGACCAGTACCGGTCTGCGGATTGCGGATCACTGATTTAATTAAAACAAGCTTAAGTTTCTATTCAGAATAGCTTCTACTATATTCAACTTGTTCATTTACTCACACACAATCGATAGGTCGAATTGTGGTAACTGTGCATGTGATGACGTCAGGTATTGTAATAACTTTTTTTATAAAAATTTTCATCAAAACGGTCCAGATTGGTACTACTTATTCAAAAAAGTTTGAAATTTTCGGATTTAAGACGTGTGTACAAGACAAAGTCTGTCGGGCCGCTAGTAGGAATATATAGGTGAAAATGCCACATTGAGACACAAAAAGAAAAAAATAACGCATGAACGAAAACAAAAAAAGTTTTCATTAGCTGCATAATTAAAGAGTGATTTCGAACTGAAAATGTTAAAACAGTTTTATAGAAATTGCATTCATCAACAGCAAAAAAAAAAAAAAAAAAAAAAGAACTGTCCAAATGGTTCGTTGATTGACATGCTGACGCTCTTATACTGATGCCAGGTGTTTCGTCCTCCTGTTCCAAGATGACTTCTTTCAAATGTGTCTCTGTCGTACAGTCCTCGATCTACCCCTTCCATCAGTACTAGCGGTAAATGAACCATTTTCACACAGTTGTCAGTGTAATCGCTGAAACATTTCACTGTTCGGCAAGCGTCTACTGAAGCACTGTACATTAGATGCATGTTTGTCTTTTCGTTATTAGTAAAATCATCCATAACGACCGAAATCTCAAGCGCAAATGTGCCGATCTGGATGGTGCAGCAGATCACTTGCTCACCACTTTGCTGCTTTCGACTATCGCCAATATTGTCAGCCAATCACGCCATTAAAGTCGCCAAGCATGCTTGTCGGTTGGTGGATTAAATTTCTAAAATTAACATTTTCTCTACGGAATCACTCGTTAAGTATGCTGCCAATACGCCGCCGAACATATTTTGATTTTGTCGATTTTCGGGAACAAAAAACAGTAAAAAGTTAATTATTGAATTAATAATTAGCCTTATTTAATAAAATTGATTAACAATAACCAATACTTAATAAAAATTTACGTATTATATACTTAAGACTATATAATCAATCATAAAAATCAAGGGCTTTTGGGGGGCTCCGGATCCGAGGACCCCCCCACTGGTGTATGGAGGTAGGCCTAGGGCTATACGCGGACGACGGTCATTGCATGTAGCCAGTTGACATATCGTCCAGAATTGACAGTTTTTCGAGGAATACAACCGGAAATAATATTTGACCTTTGAAATTATTCGAATTATGAATTTATTAAGGCTGAGTCGAGAACGAGACGAGGCCCCATTGTGGCTAAGGCCCAGGAGGCGGGACCAGTTGCCCCATGCATTAAGACCGCTGTTTGAGGCTCCTAGAATTCTGCCCCTCCCACGATGCACGGGTGTACGCTACGCCACTGACAACCTCAGATGTTACCAAGTTGCATTGTGTGAAAAAAAAAATAACAAATTTGTGAAGTTTAAGAAATCAAAATTTGAAATAATCTGGACATTAAGGCTGTTTTCGGCTAATGTTAAAGAATAGTACCCAAATTCGGAATATTTTTTCAGATATAAAAGTACTAAACATTAATATTATATTAGGGCTTTACTATTCTGTAGAGAATCCTTTATTTTATCGTACTACTCATTTTTATTCGAGTTTTGACATATTTTTTCTTTTATAAAATGTGTTAAGCATTTTTTCTCCTATACCGTAAAGCTAAATGAGCTATCCCTTTACATGTTAAAAGGAAAAAAAAAACTAATTATTTATGAAATATTTTGAACTTTTAAAACTATTATATTATAAACAAATGCATGAGTTACAATGTCACAGCTTTTTATAAAAATTGAGGCATTTTTTCTGTCCGAAAATGTACTCCGCGTGAAGTTCACGCTCTTGCGTATATGGCGAAAACAGCCTTAAGAAAATGAGAAAAAATGAATTATGTAACAATTTGTTTAGTCGACAAAAAGAAACTCTCTTGTTTTTAAAAAAAAGAATACTCGTGTTACGTAAAGGCTAGTGAGAGAGTGAAATAGAGTGGGGAAGGGGGAGAGCAATTTGTTTTTAGAAAATTACAAAACCTGTAACCGATATTCAGATGAAATTGAAAACAAGTTCATAGGGTTAATTGATCACGTTCAGCAAATGCGAGAGAGTCTTGGTTCATCTCATCAATTATTATTTTAGATTTTAAAAAAAGTGATGCTCAGAGATAAGTTATCCTTTATTCAAATAAACACGATTTTAAACGAGATACAATGTTTATCAATGTGAACTTATTTTCGTCGTTGTAGTGTCTGCTATTGGGTCAACAGTTCTTTTTATTCCATGTGACTGATTAACTGTTTATTAATATTGCACTCATAAATAGCATAGTGCTGTTGGCGACAGTCTTCGTAATTTTAAACCACGGTCAAGCGACGAAATCTCAGTTGGCTCTCCAATTTTCAAACTGTGACGGGGCTTTACGAGAATTTCTTCTAATCCTCTTGGGGAATCTTTGGACGAGCACAATCCAGTTATTTCACTGCCATCCCTCTCAAGAAGAAACCATGATATACAGATTAGCCAATATATATATATAGTTGAAGTTTAATAATCGTAAAGTAGAAGGAAAAGGAGCTGAGTCGCTGAAAGTAGTGCTGTTACGTTAAGGATCAGAATTTCACCGCATGACTAAAGGTCGGACTTTAACTATTAGAATAAATTAAGGAAGTTAGGATTTTTCAGAAAACATTGAGTAAGGTTAAGATATTCAGATATCGTGCGCTTATTCTCATAGGGTTTGAGCTCTCGTTATATCACTCTAGAATTTCCCTTTATAATTTGCTTGTCTTCAAATATTATCTTTGGTCATAATAAATTGGATTCATCATGGTTTGTCTGGGTCCTCAATCTTTACCTTCCACAGATTTTGGTCGTTTAGATAAGGAGGAGGCTTCCCCAGGGGAGAGGCCATTATAAAACTTGCACCACACGCCAATGCAAGGATTTTGAATCTCGACCCATTAAAAGTGCCCCATCCGCTTTGAACGATGGATTAATATTCTAAATTAATTATACTCGATAGAAACCACGTCGCTCTCAAGTCCAGGTATATGACCCTTTTAAGTCGCTGTTATTAAACATAATACATCGTATATATGACTGTCATTATACACTGAAGGGCCAAAAAAAAAAAAAAAAAAGGGGGAAGCGGGGCGCGGGAAAAAAAAAAAATATGGAACCAATCAGAGTACGGCGCTGAGGTCGGCAAAGCCTATATAAGACAACGAGTGTCTGGCACAGTTGTTAGATAGGTTACTGCTGCTACAGAGGCAGGTTTTCAAGATTTTAATTGAGTTTGTACGTGGCGTTATAGTCAACGCACAAGAGATGGGACATAGCATCTTCGAGGTAGCGATGAAATTTGGATTTTCACGTACGACCATTTCACGAGTGTACCATGAATATAGAGAATCTCAGCAAAACATCAAATCTACAACATTGCTGCTGCCGGAAATAGATCATGCAAGAATGGGACCAACAACGATTGTCGAGAATCATTAAGCGTGACAGACGTGTCCCCTTTCACAAATTGCTGCAGATTTTAATGCTGGGCCAACAACAAGTGTCACCGTAGGAACCATTCAACGAAACATCATCGATATGGGTTTTCGGAGCCAAAGGCCCACTCGTGTACCCTTGTTGACTGCACGATACAAGGCTGTACACCTGACCTGGACCCGTCAACACCGACATTGGACTGTTGATGATTGGAAACATGTTGCCTGGTCTGACGAGTCTCGTTTCGAATTGAATTGAGCTGATGTACGTGTACGGGTATGGAGACATCCTCATGAATCCATGTATCCTACATATCAACAGGGGATTGTTCAAGCTGGTGGAGTCTGTGATGGTATGTGGTGTGTGCAGTTGTCGTGAAATGGGACCCCTGATACGTCTAGATACGACTATGACAGGTGATCTCCTGTCTGATCACCTGCACCCATTCATGTCCATTGTGCATTCCGACGGACTTGGGGAATTTCAGGAGGACAATGCGACACCCCACACGTCCAGAATAGCTACAGAGAGAGCTCTCTCAAGAGCACTCTTCTGAATTTAGACATTTCCGCTGTCCACCAAAATCCCCAAACATGAACATTATTGTATATATCTGGGATGACTTGTAACGTGCTGTTCAAAAGAGCTCTCCATCCTTCTTTCTGCTACTGATTTATGGACAGCCCTGCAGGATTCCTGGTGTTAGTTACCTCCAGCACTACTTCAAACATTGATTGAATCCATGCCATGTCGTGTTGCAGTACTTCTGCTTGCTCGAGGGGGCTTTCTGTTATTAGGCAGGTGTACCAGTTTTTTGGCTCTTCATTGTATAAGGGTTGCCCAAATGAAAGTGGACGTAGATTGCGTGAGAATGATTTCTTTTAAGACCAACCTAGACAATGACCTTAGGGTGCAGGATTCGGGGGAGAGGGGTAGTCACAAGAAATAACCAAATATTAACAAATTTTTAAATTTCAGCTGCTTAGTACTATATGTACTTGTGTATTAAGCCCATACTATTGGCAACTTTTGGCGAATATCAACGAATTATATCAATTGCCCTTAGAATTGTATCAAATAAGTTATCATAACTCTTTGGCGGTTAATCTCCGGCTGGTAGTAAACTCTAGGCATAAATCGCTGGTGTGGGTTTAATGTGTAAACATCGTTTTTTATAATTTTTCACGTGACCGCTAGTGGTTATGGTCACGTACTCCAGGCCGGCTTGTCGTGGGCTCCTATCCTAGTACCACAGAAGACCACCGTGTAGAGGGGCTGAGGTACGTTAAATCGGTTGAGGCTCAAAGTGTGGTAGTTTGTAGAGGAGATTGCTAACTCGGGTTGCTTACCTCGTCACTCGACAGATGCTCAAAATTACACGGTCCGCGTCGCCAAAAGCTCTCGTACTGTATGTACTCCACAGCATTAACTTTAGCATTACCTAGAGAGAGTTATATTAACACCGCACTGTAAGGCAACAAGAGGGCCATTGGTGACGGACTTCGAAATGGTCCTTGAAATGAACCTTGGTCAAGGGACGAGGATGACGCCTGAGATGTGACCCCCTCATCTAACTACCACACCACACCAACGGGGGAACATTGAATCTCAACAGATTTAACGTACATTAACCCCCACAACACGGCGGGTCTTCAACCCTTCAGACACGAGTTCGTGACCATAATCTTCGTTACCAAATGTCTGACTATAAGTCAATTTAAGAACAGCTCTAGCTTTTAAGGTATCCGACTATCCTAAAATGATGATTTTTTTTAAAATTTTATTTTATAGGTCATCTTATTAGCTTTATAAAAATACCAAATTCTTCAATTGCTACTATTATAGCTCACACTCTCTCTATATTTATTTATTTATCTTAGTGGAATTTTCAATCGTTAATAAAATACATTTTAAAGCGCTCATTTAAGCTAAAATTTTCTGTACACTATTGTTTTGGGTAAAAATAACGATAATTTAATTATAATTAATTGACTGAAACTAATTATTTAAAGAATTACAGATACAACCGCGTTGGATTCAATTTTAGCGACTTGGGTCAAAATTTTAAAAGATTTCTTTTTCTCGCGTTTAAAAGCATTCAGTTGAACTGAAATTTTATATACACGGTTGTTTTGGATGACAATACGATACTTTAGTGATAATTAATAAAAATTTATTACCACTTAATGTTGTTATTCTGCCATATGTTTATACATATTTATATTAATTGTAACTATTTAATAAAAAGTAGCTAAAATAAAATTTTTCTTTGTTGATCTAAGTAGAATTTAGCTTAATTTTCTTTTTTATATTACTTGTTTATTTTCCTATCACTAGAACAAAAACTATAAGTGTTTTAGTAAAAGCAGGCGTTATATCTTTATGTGAATATAATCACTGTTTTTTTTAAAGCATTTTCATATATTAACTCAGATAAGGGGCTCTATTTTTTTAAAAAATTAAAATATCTCTTATTCTGAAGGTCATTCAGACTAGAATTTGTTCATTTATTATTTGTATAGACGGGCCCCGTATACGCAATTTTTTGTCATTTAACCATTTTTTCCCATTTTAGTAGTAATAATTTATTTTTCTCTTAAATTTAGCCTTTTTTCCCTAAAATGTGCTAAATAAATATAAAAACCACAAAAAAATCACCATATCACCATTTTTTTTTAAAAAAAATTGTTACCAATAGTCGGATACCTTAAGGTCGTTGATCTAGTACAGATCCATCAGACTAATTTTTTACTTCCGAATTACAGCTACACTAAACATTACTTCTCGTACCATATTAACACAGTATTTTTTTCCCTCTAAGTGCATAAGTAAACAAAATATTGCCTTATTTTAACGACTCATCGACACATCACGTCGAGTGTAAAATCAAATTAATCCATCGGATATATATTTCTGTCAAGCAGCTCTCACTAACTAACAAAGTTATTCTTTGTCCCAGTATTCGAGAAGAAATTTAATGAATCATGCCAATCAGTGATTAAATACAATACGCGAGAAAAGAGATCGACTCGATTTACTCTTTTTTTTTAAACTAAGGGAGAGGAAGAGAGGGGGGGGGGGAAGGATCCGATTACGACAGCCGAACTAATTAAAAGTCGGCCTTGAATTAATCTGAGTTCATCTTGCCGCCCCCTCCGAAAAAGTATAAATTCTGTTTTCAATCCAACCGTCGCGTTTCTACGACTGACATTCAATTTATGCAAAGTTTTTTCCCGGCTTGGATATTCTTTACTCGTGGGATTCATATAAATTCGCTTTGATTCGAAATACTGGACGTTAATTTTCGACTGAGGTAAGAAAAAGGATTAAGAGTTTGTTTTTAGAGCTATTTCTTTCAGTTACAGCATTACACCACCAATAAGGAATCCTAATTTTCAATTGTTAATGAAATTAAATGTTAATTTTGTTAGGTGTTAATGCATCTCAAACTTTCATTACATGCAACTTAATTTTCAATTGTAATTTTCATCACGTCTCCATCCATACAATAAAAATGTATTGAATGCAACAAAAATGTATTTGGACGCTAAGGCTATAGTACGACTTTAATTATAAACCGTTCAAATTACCAAGATGAGTACTAAATTTTGTATACAGCAAGCCCATGGGAGTCACTAGTTAATATTAAACTTGTTCTTAACTTAGTATTGGTAAATTAATTATCACATGCATTGAGCAATACTGATACATTCATAAGTTTATTATATTGGTGTGAATGGGCTTTATATTTTGTCTGAACGTATTTTGTTTTGCTCTCTTTCAGTAATTTTTTAAATGATGCTTTATTTTCAACTTTTCGATGCCCACGTAGGGTTATCTCGCCCCCTTGGGGGGTGCGCCCCTCAGTTTGAGAAACCTGTGTTAATATTTTAAATACGTTCATAAGTTTCTTTTAGAAAACAAATATTAATACAAATCGATTGATAGGTAACTAACTAAATTGATTTTTATACGTATATTTCAATTCCTACTATCAGCTCACTCTCTTCTCTGTATATTTATTCATATATTTATATATCTTGTTCAAAATTTCAATCGTTAATAAAATACTTTCTATTCATCCAATCAAGTTCAAATAAATTTTTTTTTTAACTGGCAGTGGATAACACTTGATGTTAATACAATTTTTTCAAATATTAATTAATCAAATAAATGTAATTAAATTAATTACTGGTTTTTGACGCCACCTTAGATTCGTCTCTATTGTTGTAACAATGTAAGTGCTAAAACAAAGGCAAAAGTTGGCGTAGAAAACCTGCTTTTCAGCCAAACCGGGTGATTATTGTTACAACAATGCAGACAAATCATGCTCTTTTTTTCAATTTCTACTATTGCTTCACTCTCTCCCTATATATATATATATATATATATATATTCAAATTTTCAATCGCTAATAAAATATTTTCTATTCATCCATTCAAACCTGGAATTCACATTAAAATTATATATTAGCTCAGTCCAGTGTAGTATACCGGAAATTAAAGTATTCGACTACGTTCGGAACCGTGATTTTGCAAAAGCATACAAATGGATAATATTTATAATTTGTGTCGCTTAGATTAGAAAATGTATATAAAATTGTTTTAAGAATAGAATTACAATAAAAAATTATTTAAGTACAATATTTTGACAAAAAATTAGAATAACCAATTTTCAAAATATTCTCCTTTTGTGAAAAATGCTTCTATTATAATAATATTTTGCCTGTATATAGCTCAGACCTCTTTACAGAGGCTCAACTAGAATTTTTGAAATATATAACTTAGAAGTGGGTTTATCCATGTTTTGCGACAACAGAGGGAAGAAATTTTAAGAAAAAAACGCCGATAATTATTTCACTGGGTTGTAACTGAAAATAATGTGAATTTTTCAAACATTATAGTTGAGCCTCTGTACAGAGGCCTGAGCTATATACAGGAAAAATATTATTATAATAGAAGCATTTTTCACAAAAGGAGAACATTTTGAAAATGGGACATTCTATGTTCATTTTTTGTCAAAATATTGTACTTAAATAGTTTTTTATTGTAATACTATTCTTAAAACAATTTTATATACATTTTCTAATCTAAGTGACACTAAATATCATAAATATTATCCATTTATACGCTTTTGCAAAATCACGGTTCCGAACGTAGTCGGATACCTTAAATAGTTTTTCCTTGTAACGATATTATTAAAACACTTTTACATGCATATTCTAATCCACACAACTGACACTATTCACTTATAGTCATTTTTAAAATCACGGTTCCACACATAATCATCTTAAATTGTTGCTGTTGTTTTTAATTTCTTCCTATTTTTGATTCCCCCCAAAAAACATAATTCTTGCCTAAATTTTATGAACGAAAATCAATCAAAAAAGAGTTTTAAAGAATATAATTTAATACGAGTTATATATGTAACAAACTATATGAAAGACTTCGGGAATATAGTTTCATTTTTGAAAATAAAACTTTTTATTCGTTCTTGGCCAGGTCGTTAAACATTTTATTCTCAATAGATAATCGCAAAAACAAGATTTAAAAAAAAGATTTATAGCTACAACAACGCATTTATAACATCTGCTTTGCTACTAAAAACTCCCTTTTCACTGAGTCTGAGAACAGTTTCTTGAAATTTTATTACTTTCCAAGAAAAGAACACCTTGTTTTGTTTTCATTTTTGCCGTCTGCTCAACAATCAATAAATGACTTAGATGTTAACTCACTAACATTGCATTTCTTAAGAGTATTAAAAACTTTTCACTTTTTTTCTTCGAATGTTTCTGCGACTGCCATTTTGTTTAACAAAGTAATAAAATCCAAAATTTATATCGCCGCCTGAAATCGGAGAGATAATTGTGTTTACTGATTTCTGAACAGCTTTCGTGGACGATATTTATTACAGGAAGGCAATTAAAAAGCGTACCGAGTAAACCAGTACCAGTAGAATCAGATATACGTTGACCGTGAATTTTTTTAATTATGCAAAACTACGTTGAAAAAAGTCTGTCAATTGGAATTTAAATCATGTTCAGTAATTGTATTTCGCCATCACACGGGATTAACGTGATTATTTCATGTAAGTTGTACTTGAGAATTCCTTATCTGAAATTCGACAAGTTGTTATTTGCGAAAGCATTTTAATCATACGCGAGGTGTTATTAATATTTTTCAATAAATAAAGTGTGAAGTTAGATGTGTGTGCGTTGTGCCTTTTAAGTCCGAAGTTAGTCATTTAAAACAGGATTTGCCAAATCTTTTTTAAGGTAAGGGACTTTGAATTGGAATAATTCTTCAAATGGAAAAATATTTGATATTATCACATTTTAAGTTTTCTATAGTTCAAAGAACGATGCATTATTTGAATTGACCTTTTTCTTTCTTATTTAAAATGTGCCTCGTAACTCATTCCCAATAAGTTAAAGTTTTTAATGAATTCAACCTTATCTCGGTAATCTCTCGGTTCATTAGAGGGGAAAAAAATTAGATGCCCAATAAAAGTCATTATTTACTTGTAAAAATCAATCATTTAATTAAACGCTTGAAAATTGTCTATTTTTTTCGTGTTGTGACGTTTGGGAAAATTACTGGTAGCGTTAAAGTTAAGAATTTAAATAATTGATTTATTTACGTCGCAGGTATTAATTACATTATATTTACATTTTAAGGTATCCAACTACTTGTGACAACTTTTTTTTTTAAAAAAAAAAATGGAGATATGGGGAATTTTTTTTTGCGGTTTTTAGATTTATTTAGTACATTTTAAGAAAAATGGCTAAAATTAAGAAGAGAAAAGTAAATTCTTTCTACTAAAATGAGAGAAAGTGGGTAAAAATTGACAAAAAATTACATAAACGGGGACCGCTCTGTACAAATAGTAAATGAACAAATTCTCAAAATTTCAGTTTTGATGTATTACTTTGCTATTCCTTTTTGAAATGACCTTCAGGATAAGAGATATTTTAATTTTTACAAAAACTAGAGCTTTTTATCTTAGTTATTAGATGAAATGCTTAAAAAAAATCAGTGGTTATATTCACATAAAGAACTGTAAATTTTGCAATAAAACAGTGATTGAAAAAAACACTTCTATTGTTATACAGAACATATACACAAAAAATTTCAGCAAATTATTTTAAAAACTGTTTGAGCAATCGCTGTCCCCGTTTGAGCTTTTCGGAAAAAATACATATCGAATAAAACGCATTTTAAGGTATCCGACTACGTTCGGAACCATGATTTTGCAAAAGCGTATAAATGGATAATATTTATGATATTAGTGTCACTTAGATTAAAAAACTGTATATATAAAACTGTTTTAAGAATAGTATTACAATAAAAAATTATTTAAGTTCAATATTATGGCTAAAAGTTAACTTAGAATACACTTTTTTTTAAATGTTCTCCTTTTGTGAAAAATGCTTCTGTTATAATAATATTTTGCCTGTATATAGCACAGACCTCTCTACAGAGGCTCAACTAGAATTTTTGCAATATATAACTTAGAAGTAGGTTTATTCGTGTTTTACGACCACAGAGGAGAGCAATTTTAAGAAAAAAACGCCGATAATTATATATATATATTTCAAATGATTGTAACTCTGAAAATAATGTGAATTTTTTAAAAATCGCGTAGTTGAGCCTCTGTACAGAGGTCTGAGCTGTATACAGGCAAAAGTTTATTATAATAGAAGCATTTTTCTCTAAAGGAGAACATTTTGAAAAAAAGTTTATTCTAAGTTAATTTTTAACCGAAATATTGTACTTAAATAATTTTTTATGTGATACTATATATATATTCTTAAAACAGTTTTATATACATTTTCTAATCTAAGTGACCCTAAATATATCATAAATATTATCCATTTTGCAAAATCACGGTTCCGAACGTAGTCGGATACCTTAAAGCTTGACATTTTATGTAAAGTTATGGCATCTGCTTTTACTAAAACACTTGTAGTTTTTGTCTTAGTCAATGGAAAATAAAAAAACTTGGTATTTTTATGAAGCTATTAAGATGGCCTATAAAATAAAATCATAAGAAAATTTGTCAATTTTTTAAGAAAAAACATGATTTTTGGGTAGTCGGATACCTTAAATAGAAGTTATCCGTAACACGAATGATCTCAATACTACAGAAAACGTCCTTTGTGAGGGAGGAGATAAACACATAAACGAACTTGCTGTCATCCTCGTCAGTCAACTGTGGTTCAGAATGTGGAAATCCATCGCCAATAGCTCTCGGGTTGCTTCAGAGAGCAACGTAACTTAAAATTAAATCTAAACACTGAATACCCTACGTGCAGAAGGGTTGTTGCATGTTAAACGTGTCAAGGCTCAAAATTTCCCATGGATCTTTTAAGAGATTATTTTACTTTAAGATCACTAAGCTAGGATTCAAAGTAATGAAATTTGTTTTGCCAAGATATTTTACCATGGTTCTTTAGAATTGGAGAACAAATTCCAAAAATTGAGATTTTAACCTTTTTTTTGTAAATGTAGTTAATACATTACAATAGAAAATTATTATACCTATCATTCAGGATAATATATCTACATACACAGTTTTCTTATAGAAGGTAGCCTACTACGTAATACAGAGGTGTGTCGCTATTAAATAAACATTTACAGTCGGACCTCTATATAACGAAGCCGCTAAATCCCGAAAATAGTTCACTATATGGAAAATTCGTTACATAGGGATTTATCTTTCAATATACTTTATAAGGAACACAAAACTTATTTTAATATTCATAGAAACTATATACTAAGAAAAGTAATTATTCACACCTTTTTGTAAATTAATATCTATTTATTTTATAAATCTTACCCATCAAAAAAGAAGAAAAACTGCAAGGAAAACAAGAAAAAAAGAATGGCGAGGAATACACTGTATTTTAAACATTAAGAAAATAATTTTATATTAAAATTAATGAATTTTAGACATTTTCTATAATTTAAAGCATACAAGTAATTTTAAATATACATCATTTTTTATAGTTAGAACTCCACTGAGGATGAAAGAGAACATCGAAGATGTTTCTAGTAAACCGCATAATGGGGGTTAAACGTTTTACTTCTTGGATTAAAAAAATTCCAAGAATTCTATTGCTCCCGGCGAGTTAGGCACCTAATAAAACCAGTTCAAGATTTATGACTATCATAAAATGTGTTAATGGAGAATAACTTGAAATGTCCAGAAATATTTTAAAAATAGGGAGGGAAAAAATTGAGTTGCAAGAAAAAAAATTCGTTATACAGAAAATGCATTTCGCTGTAGGGAGGATATTTTATGGAGAAAATAGTGAAATGGTTCCAAGAAAAAGTTCGTTATATAGAAAAATTCGTAATATAGAGGTTCGTTATATGGAAGTTCGACTGTATTTTAAATTTATTACCAATTAACCCTTTTGCGTACCAGACTGCGCTTTCTAGTATCCCCAAAAATCCCAGATTTCTGGAGATACTGATCTCTTGATGTTATGACGAACGTTTCATTTTTGCTTTTAACTCTGACTAAAGCGCACGTTCGTTCGTGTTTCGTTTCACTTTCTGAAATTTGTATAACTATTTTTGTTATTTTTATTTTTCCTTTTTCTTGCAAATATTTCATCATTGGTGTATTTCAACGAATGTGATACTCAATGAGAATATTTGCAGTAAACCATTGAATACGACAGTCACTTTGATACAGATTTATCTATTTGAGAGGAAGATGAATAAAATGTGGAACAAAAATAACAATACCCTTGTATAACCCTTAATAAAAAGCTTTTTGTTCCAAGGAACATTCCGACCAGTTTCACAAAGATTTGTAATTTTAATTCTAATTTTCCTATATTTTAAAAATTTTTGTAACGCAAGAATTTTGTTGTTGAATATAATCCCAACAAAATAAAATCTACCTTGTATTTCCTGTGCTGGTTCCACTGGTTGTACATGAGGTTACATGCATCCACTAGTGGTTACATGATACTTTAAGCCTTTAATCTATAACAAGTCATTAATCAATAAATTTTCCTTCCTAGGTTTCTCTTGATAGGGGATTTTTCTTTAATTCAATTTGGTTTTGATACCTCTAAAACATCATGCTCTCCTTAATTCCATTTAGATATCCATCATTTTTTTTTTCTAAATAAAATTTTCACATTGTCAAGTGTTTCAGAAAACTGATATATAATGTTGCATCAAACCGGGTTCCAACCGATAGACTTGCTAAGATAAAGTCATCTAATGTTATTGAACATTCTAGAAGTTCCTTACGGTGTGATGGCATTTGGATTGGAAAAGAGAACTGTTTCTGCACGCCTTACGCTTTGCTTCCGCATTGTCGTTAGTTTTAATTTGAGAGTGCCATCTTGCTTTCGTGCAATGAGTCATGTCCAAAACACATTGTCACTAAATCAGTGTGTCATGTCCAAAATATCATCGTCTGTAAAAGAATGTGTCATATTCAAAATATTATCATTAAGGAACGAATGTGTCATCACCATGTCTTTTAGAAAAACATCTCCCGCCATTTTATTATACATATATTATACAATATACATACACTTGTGTGTGTAAATTTATGTACAGATAAATAATCAATATTTAAACAGAGAGGGATATATGAAAGGGAAGAGAATATTTCAGAAAAAAAATCCCAAGACTCAAAAGAAATTTTCAAAAATGCCGCAGCGTTATTTTGATACATATAAAAAAAACACAGATAGCATCGATTTTTGAATGACCGTGTTGTTGCTCATGCCACCTGCCTGACATAGTCAAATCGAGGCCCACGAAATTCATCCTGGCAACGGGCTAGAAGTACGCCTGTCGTTGGCTTTTTAGCCTTGAGCACCATACAGGTGGCAGTACGATTTAGCTTGGAGAAATTCCCGAAGGAACGATAGATGGCGACACCACCTATCTCCTCCTCCACAATTTAGGCATGAAACTGAATTGGAGGGAAATTTTCTCCAGTTTCCTGCACTCGTCATTCAGCTTACAAGACTTTCGGACCCACTGATTTAACGAGCACGTGCTCCGCGTGTACTCGGAGGGTATTTGGCGGTACGGGCATCGAACCCAGGCCTTCCGGTCCGGAGTCCGGTGCTCTAACCACTAGGCTACCCATGGCCCATGACCGTTATTTATGCCAATGAAAAGTGACATTGTCGTTAATATTCCTAAATCATTTTAAAAGGTCACGAAAGAAAGAATACTGAAATCTTGGAATCAAGAATATGAAGGAGGAAGGAAGGTTCGTTCTGGGTACCTTCCGTTTCGAAAG
>BMAV01002466.1:83439-97184 GCA_019973955.1 Trichonephila inaurata madagascariensis | reverse complement strand
AAAAAAAGATAAAAGTTAGTTGAAAGAAAAGGGAGAAAAGTGCAGAGTGAAGACTGTGCACTTGTAGTGTTTCAAGGGGGTGACGTCTGGGTGATTGAGTTTGCCATCCAACGTCACAGGTAGTCTCTGAGCTAATGGCTGTCCGGTCTATGCTTCGACAGGGGCGGCGGGATGGCGACATCCGCCGAGTCATCGGTCGATTCGAAGTCGTCTGCATTCAGGTATATTTACAAATGAAACACTTTTCTGTCAATGAGTAGGTGTGTAGTATCTTAACAACATCAGGATGAATTTTTTTCAGAATACTTCACTGGATCCTTTACACAAACAATTTTCTTTTAATTTTGCAACATTTTTCATTGTTTATAGTAAATCTAAACCCTCTTTCTAAACTTGGTAAATTATTATTAGAATAATATACGTTGATATTATATGTCCATAGTATGAACGAAATATAAATAACATCACACGTTATTCTTTCGTTGATAAATTTTGTAACGAAAATCACTCAAAAAGAAAATTTTTTGTGTTCTGGTAAAGGAAATAAGTTTTTATATATCTGTGTTTTCTGTTAAAAGTATAGTCATGGGTTCAAATTTTAGTCAAACTTTTACGGGCACTTAGAATATTTGATCTCTCTCTAAACACCATAAATAAATTAAGAAGGAAAAAGTACTTTAAACGCAAAATTATCAGTACTCTTATATCTCTTGGACTGCCAGCAGTGGCGTAACGTACATCCCCGTATTGCGGGGTGGCCCAGGATTCTAGGGGCTCCAAAGCCTAACTGACGTCAAGTTGTAATCCTTAGTAAGATCCGGCTTGGGGCCCAAAACCTGACTTTGCGGGGGTAGGGCCCTAATAGTCTCCGTTACGCCACTGACTGTTAGGCTTCTGTTTATTCCAGTGGCCACCGAACTTCAGAGCTTCATTCACTAAATGTTGAATTGTATATCTGGCAGGACTCTAACATAAATTAAGAAGGAAAAAACATTTACATCATAATCAAAAACCTTATTTCATTAACCCTTTCCCGGTTTTTCCCGAGTTGAGCTCGGGCAGGTGAAGCGTACCATCCTGGCTTATCCCGAATGTAGCTCGGGCATTGTGAAAATTTACATAGCGCAATATGTCTTTCACGAATTATTTGCTTCACGAATTATTTGCACATGTGCTTTTTATGGTTTCGAATAATTGAAAAGTACCACTCGGTGGAATTTTCTAAAAAAAGAGCAAGTGTTTCTGCTGAGCAAACCCCCTTAACGCTTGTTTAAAAGGCACTTTATTTCCAATTTCCCAACTGAGAAGAAAACCAATGCAACAGACAGTGCATATTTATTTGTTGCACAAACAGAGAACTGTCTCTGCAGCAGGAGCAGGTAAGAAGTGAACAAGATTCTACTGTTCCAGATTGTGATTTGGGTTATGTGTAGTACCGTGTTTTCACATTTATCATACACGATCAAATTTTGATTAATAATTTCATAATAATTTATGTAAATGCAAAAGATGTAAATAAAATTTGTACTTCAAGAAAAAACTAGGTATTCTAAGCTTTATATTTATAGTTAATGTGAATTGACTCCGAAGTCTCATGGTTTCTGCCATACAGAAAGCCAACTTTACAGATACATTACTCAATTACTTAAATAGATTTTTTTTACATCAACTTTTAGGAAATTTTGTATGAGAATGATGCTATTATATATGTTTAAAAAGATATGTATATTTGAAAATAAGCATACAAAATATTGACATTTTTTTATCCATAATCTAGAAATAAAATGAACCTGAAAGGGGTTAATATAAAATGCACCCATTATTGGTAACGAAATTAAAGAGGAATATTATATATTTTTTAAAAATAAAAAGTTTAAGAGAGTTTATCTAAGAATTAAATTTTTAGTGTTATGTGTCCCAATTTTTTTGCGGATCTTTTAAAACTTCCTACGGACCACCGGTTGGTGATCGTTGTAAAATATGACCCCAGTCAGGTTTGTTTTGTAAAATATGACCCTGGATTTCAATATATCTTGATTGCTAAGAATCTTTTTTTGTTTGTATTTCAAAATCGGCTTGGGGAAATAGTAAGTTAAAAGAGTACATTTTTATAATATGAATTGTTACCGATTCTTAATAAAAAGCATTTCACGCGTCCTGTTTAATCTCAGTCTGGAAAAATATTGTCACCGTAAAAATGATATAAAGATCTGCAGACTCGGATAAGTTACCGCAGTTTACGTCTGGATTAAGGGATTTAAAACAACTGTGTGATGTCTGAGAAAAATAGATGATGCGATCTCTTTTTATGTCTGTGACGCGTTCACTTACCTGTCATTTATTTTACAATTCTAAAACTTTTTTGTGAAGCGAAAAATTTGAAGGGTTTTATGTGCTGGAAAAAAAACCTGGCAAATACTTTTATATTAACTATATAGTCCTCGATGAATCAAATTTAACACATAAATCATTTTAGTGTGGTATTCGACAAGCTTTGCTTGCTTGTGTGTATATATATATGAGAGACAATAATAGGGTGCGTAGCACTTAACCATTACTTGTATTATTTTTAGTTCAGATCCTTTTTTAAAGCGTTTATTATTCGTTTTTGTGTGTGCTTATATATTATTAAGTATTTTATGAAATTGTATAGTTATTTAAAGTTTCTGTTAAATCGTGATTTTCTGAGATGAATTTAAGGTATTCGAACACGTTCGGAGTACTTTTTAACAAAATAACATATTTAAACATAAATGCTCTTTTAGGACTCATTACCAGTAAATACTACTATTTAACTAACAATATTTAAAATAAATTACCTGAATTTCACAAAAAATACAATTATGAGTGAAATTTTTAGCAATATTTTTGAAAAACTTTAAAGCCGTTAGAGAAAAATGTAATAAATATATATTAGTAAAAGTATTACTGAAACAAAAATTAGATGATGAAATGTACTAAAATTTTAATGTTTTATTAAAATTTGAAAAGTTAAGAGCTGATCGAGTAAACATTATAAGAAATGTGACATTCTTTACGAAACCATTATTTAAATAACAAGCCTTAACTCAAAAAGTATTTATACAATAAAAAATATGTTAGTACATTCACTAGAGAAAATAACATAAATATCAGGTTCAAAATGTTTTATAGAAATACATTCGTAACATTTTGAGTTTTCAGATACACCGTGACAGATTTCGAGCAATTTAAATGCCCGCTTCTGGTAGATCAAAGACCCACTTCCGGTTTTTCTGACTATATAAAATTTATTGTTACTTGGCTTCTAGGTAGCGTAGAAACAAATCAAAGTACGTTTCGTAAAAACAAAAGATGGTTCTATTCAATAAAATGAAAAAAACAAAAATATATGTCTTGACAGAATTTGGTCATTTTCAATGTGTTCGGATATCTTAAAAAAATCAAAATAAATAAAATCCTGTATCAAAATCAAAATAAATAAAAGTACCAAAATAAAAATGTGTTCACGTATCTTGTAATTAACTTTCTATTTCATAGGATTTCTTTTGCTTTTAAAGTTAACTATTTTTCTTTCTTTTTTATCATGGACATTTTCTTACATTCTTTAAAACAACAGAAAAAACATTGCACGGATAACTGTGTCCGCAATAATCAAATAGTCCTGATCCTTCAGAGCTACTCGAACACAATTCAAAATTACTTCATTAATACTCTTGGTTCAAAAACAATTTATCAATAGCCGAGTAAATAATTACTGGTTATTGAGATATGATGTGAAAAGTACCTATAAAAAAATTAAGCAGAAAGTAAATATATGTATCATTGCATACATGAGATTTCCTTCTGCGAAACGTTCTATGATAAGGTATTGTTGAAATCTTGATAATAAAAAGTTGAATTTCGACACAATGCAAAAATATTGACTTATTCCACTATAAATGAACAATACAGAGGGCAACAAAAATGTTTCAAGTGCCACTAAGGTTGAAACATCTCCACTTCCAAGGCTGTAACACTGAAATTTGTGAACATATATATATATAGGCCTATTCTCTACAAACAAGAGAAAACATCCAACAATCACATTCGAAAAACACATAGAAAGTAGGAAAATTACACAATGAAGGACATATGAGTAACCGAGATTAAAAAATATAAAATGGATGCTGCAGTGTTATAAACATTGCTGACTTAGGACAGCTAATATATAAAATAATTTATATAAAAGTGGGGGTGAACATGTTTTTTGGCCAGCCAACCTTCCCCCTTTATGTAAATAATACTGAGCAAAAACCAATAGAAAATAATGGCTAGGAATATCTAAATCCATTACAAGATAGAAGTAACTTACCTAAAAATTGCACTTACAAATGCAAAGCCCGCGCTAAATCTGAGTACAATAAATAAGTTATTACCAGATTCTGGACCCTAATGCAGATTTAAATCATGTGAAGGGCTGAAATGTAGCACTTAACAAAAGTATAAAAAGAACGGAAATAAAAATTAATAGGAGTTGCAAATTATAGCATGACTTTAATAACACTAGAGTAAATATGAATAAAATAATAATAAGTAATTTTATCTTACATTAGATTATGGAAATAACTATAACAATGAAAAATTTAAGTTTATATAGTAATAAACTATTATCACAATCACAGAATTTTTAATTCTATTTTGAATAGCTTTTTTTATTCATATAACTATTAATAAAATTAATTGGGTATTTCTGATTTAAGCAATATTTAGTAAATATTGCTTATATATATTTGCAAGTGTAGTTTACTTTTTATTTTCAATACTCGAATAAAATTCCAAGAAAAAGAGAAACATAAATTTTTCAAAAATAAATGGCAGCCTAGGTGCATCGTATGGCTTACAAAACTGCGTCTGTTAGTACGTCGTCTCATAATCCACAACTTGTAAATTACCTATGAAAACACAGAGAGAATGGGGGCGGGATGGGTTGCCCCCCCCCCCTTCTGCTTTTATTGTTGTCATGTCGTCACAAGTTTATCTCATATTTACTAGAACACGAATAATTTCTTTCTCTCTCTCTCTTTTACTTCAGGAACTTGAAGATCTAAATGCTTCGTCTTCATTAGCATCCATGGCTCTCAAAAGCAAATTCGCTCCCACTGTGATAATCCTGGAAGTCGTCTTCATCGTAGTGTACGCCCTTTTTGCAGATTACGGCGAATACGCGGACGCTTCTCATCCCAACAATCATTTCGTAGATTCTTCCAAAGTGAGACAAAATGACCTGTATCACATGTATCCAAGTAAGTGGCGTTTATTTCTTGAATACTATATACATGACGAATTTTTTTTTTTTTCAGTTTTAGATTTTAGGATATTGTTAAAAGTAATAAAAATATCCTTGTGAGTTTCAAATTTCTTTTATTAGCGATCTGACTTTAATTTAGGTTCTGAATCAAAGAGCATCAATATTTTCTCTGTTTAATATTTTTATATTAAACTCTTGATATATGATTTAAGTCAGTGTTTTTCTAATGGATACTATAGTGTTTCTTTCAAAAATAATGTATTCTTATATTAATTTTTGCACACACAAAAATAGGTGATATGTAGTTTTTTATACACGATAATCTAATTTTATTCAAATGTATCCCTGCTGTCTTTTAAAAAATCTCCATAAAACATATCTCAGTTCGCATTGTTCTGAGAAGTCATTCATTCACAGTGATATTAAACATTGAATATTTGATTATTCTTTTGTGTGTTGTTATACTTATCCCACCCGATCTACAGTAACATCATATCGAGGCCCATAAAATTCATCGTGGCAAGGTTGAGGGAGCTAGATTATGCCTGTCGTATAACCGTCTACTTTGAAGCCCAGTGGTTGAGTGGTTAGTGTATCGCGCTTCCACACCACAGGTCCGAGGTTCAAACCCCGAGCTGGGCAAGGTTGGCTCAGCCTTTCATTACTTCTGTGGGTCGATAAATGAGTACCATGCTTGCTTGGGAACTTAACACTGGGGTTTTCGCGTCCCGCTGGCCACCTGACTGGAATATCTGCTCAAGCACCTCAGGGCCCAAGGTCACGTATATACTGAATTGAGCACAGTAGGCCTTGGTCCTCATGGGCTGTTGCGCCACTGAGTTAAGTTAACCGCTACTTTGAGTACCATGCAGGAGACGATACGATTTCGTTCCGTTCCACCCCAATTTTGAGGGAAAGACCCTGGGGGAGATACACGAGTCTTAAGGCCCTCTTCCTCTACTTTCTTTTAATTGTGGAGGTATTCAAAGAGAAAATACTTGCAGGTGAGTCTTGCGAACAATTTAACACATATCTCTTCTGTCAGCAATTCTTTCGGAGATGATGTCTTTCAACTAAGAAAATAATGGCTACGGAGACTTGAGGGGCTGCGGTAGCCCAGTGGTCAAGGTATCGGATCATGGCAGGCATGTCTCATGAGTTCGAGCTCAGTACCACTAAAGACCCGCCGTGTAGGGGAGCGATGCACTTAAAATTTGTCGAGAGCTAAAACGTCCTCCCTTTGGTGTGGTGTGGTAGTTACGAGAGGGGGTTGCCAGTTCCGGTGTCATCCTCGTCACTTGACCATGGCTCAAAATGACGAGGTCCGTCGCCAAAAGCCCTCGTGTAGCTGAAGAGTGTGACGTTAATATTCACTCATTCGCAGAGACTTGATCTATACTTACTCATTTACACAACGATATCTATAGACGAAAGTTATTATGCTCTGGTAATTTTTGGACCACGTTTGGAGCTTTAACGTCGTCTTTGAAAACTATTGGGGTATTTCACAATCCTTTCACTGTACTCGACAAAGCCTCTAAAATTTCCCACATGTAGTTTCTCTCGTGCTCTTCAGGATAGTTCTTTCCTTTTGTACTTACCTTACCTAGAAATATTTGTTATTCCTTTTAAACTTATTTAGTCAAATGATAATTGACCAGACATTTCGATTAAGAATAGTTTGGGTGAACTACCTATTAATAATATATACTACCTAGTGGGTGAAAAGAAATTCTCAAGTATTGCTTGCCCCGTGTGGTCACACACTGTCTTTGTAATAAATCTTTTTTTCGCATGTCCGTGTTGTTCAATTCCAAAAAGAGATTATCTTGCATCATTTTATTAACAATTGAAACCATATAACATAAAGAACAACTTCTAGAACAACAGTATAAAATCGGACGATAACGTTACATACAGCAATCGGTTGAATAAAAATAAATCAGTTCAAAATTATCATTGCCACAGGACCAAGCAAAACAATTCTTTTTTTAACTGTTTGAATTTCCCCGTCGGATATGGAAGATGCACTTGAAATTCTGTTTTGTAGGGATTCTCAAGAATTTGTGGCACGAGTTGCCACAGTCCTATTCGAATGTGGCTATAGACAAGATCTGAAGATAAAGAAAGAAATCCTTAGAAATACAGCTCTGGTTGGTAATAGTGTATAAATTAGGGGATTGGAGAGCGAAATCTAAAATACCACCCGAACCATAATTCTGGATGCAGGATCAATATTTGGATGCAAAAGGCAATAATTAAGCATTCTCTTTTCTCGGTATCTCCAGAATTTAGATCGGCCATAATATCCTTACAAGCAAAAGCGCGACTCGTCTGTAAAAGCAATAATACGCCGTTCGATTGCCCATGTTTACTGTTGAGGCAAAAGTAATCTCAGCAATGGATTATTAGGGGATATTTCAGTGTATTGCAAATGATGTTAAACGGTACGTGTGAACACCAATTGTTGCGATATGTTTCTCGAAAGGGTAGCGCGATTCTTCACTGACATACGCATAATACATCTGTCATTACGTGCAGTGGTGTAAAGACGCTGGTCGGTGTCGTCGGTTAGTCATTCTGTCTGACATCTATTGGTTTTAAATCCACCTCTAAATTGCTTGGTTACCTGACACGATCCCCGATTTCTCGCTTGATTGACTAATTGATTTTCAAGGTCATACTTTGAAACAACATGAGAGCCATTGGTGACAGACCTTTTAATTTTGGACGAGGGTTAACTGACAAGTTGTTGTTGTATAGTTTCAAATCCCTTTGGAGCTGGAAAGCCTACACTAAGTCCATTTGACCTTTCCGCATAGTAATGTCACATGCCAGGTCTTGATCTTCAAACAATTGTCGCTGGGAAATGCCTCAGCAGTCCAGATGATGAGCAGGAGAAGCAGGGAGAGAGCTGGGTCAGGTAAAGAAAGACTTTACTCCCTGCACTAAGGTCATACCACGTAGATGACCACTTCTAAGGCACGCTAAGGCCGTCTGAATATAACCCTGGAACTCATGCACTGTAGAGATAGGCCAGGACTCTTAGCTGCGTACCAGTAGTGAGCAGGAGGGTTTCTCCAAGTCAAATTAATTTTACTTTTGTGGAGGGAATGAATTTCCGAATGGCTCAAGACAGAGGAACTGGGGTTAGGGAGATCCCAACCCTTACCAGCCAGCTCATAAGCTGTCTCGTTCCCAGGCACACCCACATGCGACGGTATCCACTGGAGACATGCTTGTTTTCTCTGACCAAGTCCAGACAATTTGGAAATAATATTCAGACCAGTACTGTCCATAATTTTTGGCCAATTCTTCAAATATTGGATGAAGAAACAAAACTTAAACTTGCGATAGATTTCACGAAAGGATAATCCACATCTATAGGCAGTAATTCCTCTGACGATATCAGAAAGTGAATTGAATGAACTCGTATTCTTTTTCGAGGCACATTAAAATTTCTCACACTAAAATCATTTACAGTACTTCAAAATGGCATTTTGTACTTAATTTATAAAGTGTTTGTTGGTGCAACTATAGACGCTCACGACATATGTCTGCAATGAAAAGCGAATTGCTTGCATATTCTTTCGCAGTGTGAGCTAGGTGAAAAATGTTCGTGATTTGTTTGCCTTCAACTGGTATTACATTTTCAGTGGTCAGAGATATGTTTGAGTCACATAGTTAATAAAGGACAGATGTGTATGATAAACTTTTCTGTACTACATTCTAAGTCACATAAAATATGTTGAAACCTATAGACGAGACAATAATACAGTAGAACGTCTTTTATTTGAATCAACTAGGACCGGATACCGTTCGGATACAGAAAATCGAATGCGATTCATGTAGTATAGGAAACCGGACACTATACGAATATTGAAAATCATCACATGCGGGAAACGTGCTTGAAGAAAAAGCAAAATAGGTACAAAAAGTCGCAATTTTGCCTTAATTGTGGAAAATAATCACTTATTTTTTGCTGTAACGTTGTACACCTTCGTTTTTTTTGCTGTAAGGTCTCCGATTTTCTTGAGAAGCAGTAGTTGAGCAGGACAGCACTCTGATTGTTGTTCCTACCACTCCATAGCTGTCTCTAACGCAGAAAACGCGTCAGCATTTGATGGACCCTTGCTACTTTCGTTGTTGTTGCTGTCCTCGTCTTCATCCGTTTCATCGCCGAAAGGGTCGGGTTCTTCTTGCACGGAAATCACAATCTCGTCAACATTTAACATTAGAAATCCAAAGTCTTCTTCATTGCATGCCATCCAGATATTTACCAAATCCGCGTAGATGTTTACCAAATCACACAACTGAAATTCCCCAAATATCCCTGACCTAGGGTTTTCCCGTCATTTTTGGCTTCACACGAAACAACTATTGAGCATTACATTGTTCCAAAAGGTATTCCTATACAATGCATGTAGTTGACAAAAAAAAAACTAGTCCGGATATTTGACGATTTGGATAATAAACGTTCGGATAAACGACGTTCTACTGTAGAGTAGTCTGATCTTTAAGGAAACAATGGCATGTTGACTCAAACAATGGATTTATAATTTTTCACAATATTCTGATATTTAAGGTTACTTTAATTTTTGTGTATTCCGGACGTGATCGATAAATTGCGTTTCGTTTTTTCTCTCCTTTTGGCCGACAGTGTTCCAAGACAACAACGCGATCATCTTCTTCGGAGTTGGTTTGCTCTACACTTTCTTAAAGAAGTATGGCTACAGCGGCATCGGTATGAACATGTTACTGGCTGCCATCTCCGTCCAGTGGGGCATGCTCACGCACAATTGGTGGTACACAAAGGACGGGAAGATACATGTGGACGTCAAGAGGTGAGTTCAATCCTCCTGCCAATGCTCCTCTCCTCACGGTCATTTATCTTAATATATAATTCTATAAATACCTCTGATCCATTAGATTAATTGGTAAGTATTCATAATTTTATTTTATAAAATTGCAAATTTAGGTTGAAAATTATTAAAATCAGAGGTATATTTCATTGTATATATATTTTATGCTGAAAAGACATCATTTTTTCGGAAATAGAAACGTACTGGTCTTGTAATGGATTGCCTTGATTATAAGAACTCCTTTTGGCTCCTGTACATTAAATGCAAGTGGGTCCCCATATTCTTACTTAAGAGTGAAAATTAGAAAAATTAAGTACCCTCTCAGAAAAGAATAATTCTCATCATCTGTCAGGTATTAAATTGCGAGATTTGTTTACCAATATTTCGGAAGGTTTTCGACTATTTGAATATTTTGGAAAATCCTCGATTCCCTTTCTTCGATTTGTCAATCCAATCATAATTGCGTGAAAAAGGAAGAAGCAGTGTGTGTGTGTAGGGGGCACAAGTCTGGAGCCCCCCATAGCCTTTGATTTTTTTTTTCTGATTGATAAAATCCTATGTATAAACTGCATAAAATTTAATTAAATATTTATTAATTATTTATTTCATTAATTAATAGTAATTATTTATTCAAATAATTTATTTTTTACTGGTTCTTTTGTTTTCGACAATTGAAACAATCAAAAGAATATGCTTGGCAGCGTACATATGATAACGAGAATGATGGACTTTCGACCCTGGACCCCCGCTTGAAAAATTTCTGTGTACGCCACTGCGAAGAAGTATACTTTTTTTCCGCTTAATTTTTCTACTGCATTTTAACTATTAAATGTAAAAGTGCTTGCCTGTGATTTTGGTTCTCATTGCCGTCTATAGGCATAATTTATTAATGACAATAAAAAAAACTAACGAATGCTTTTAATTTATACAGTCATTATCTGCTCATAAAATACACTGCAAATCTAACCAATTTCCTTACAAAAATCATAACAAAATTCTGAAAAATGTTTCTTTTTACCCGATATGCGTTTGTGCTATAAAAATATTTAAATATGAAGGAATATATTCCTATAGATCCCTATAAGGTACCATTGGATTAAATTGAAGGGCTTTAGAAATTTTTCTTTACATAATCCTTTTTGCGATTAATATAGCAATATATATAGCACTCATTTTTCCGCAACTTCCAGTCGATTAATACGAGATATGACACACAAAAAAAAAAACGAGACTAGTCCAACAACTCAATGTACTTACAGAATCAGTTCTCCATGGCATTGTCACCTTTAAAGTAGTTCCCTTCAGCCTTCACACACTTCTGCATTCGATGCTGCCATTGATGGTAACAGTTCTGGAACGAGGTTTTTGGAAGTCCCTTTAGGTGATTTTCGTTTTTGCCTGAACCTCTTCAACTGAGGTAAAATGGGCTCCGCTTAAACAAGATTTAGCTGTAAGAAATAAAAAAAAAGTCTCATGGGGCCAAATCAGGTGAATAAGGAGGATTCACCATCATAGTAATATTTTTGCTGGTCAGAAACTACTTGACAGATAGGGGCATGTGAGGGAATGCATTGTTTTGGTGCAACAGCGATCCATCACATCCCAAGTCTGGCCTTTTTTTTCTAATTTTTTCACGGTCTTTTTAGTACTTCAATGTAGTAGAGTTGATTAATAGTCTGACCACTGATGTGAGAAGGAACCCACTCATGTCACGAATTTTGGCAATGTTTTGGTCTGTAATTGCTGGCTTTGGGTGCCCACCAGGTTCATTTCTGACCTTTCCTCCTGAAAACCTCTTATACCATTCGAACATATGAGCACTAGAAAATGCTTCATCTCCATAAATTCAAACTCAGTGGTGCAACAGCCCATGAGGGCCAGGCCCTACTGTGCCCATCTCGGTATACGTGACTATTGGGGGTTGAGGTGAATGAGCAGATGTTTCATTTCCATAAACCTCGGTTAATATTTGAAATGTTTTCGTGGCTGATTTCTTAAGTTTCACAAGAAATTTGATATTGATTCGACATTTTTCAGTCAGAATGTTGTTGCACGCATTCACTTAATGACGCAGTACTTCCAACTGGCGTGATCGATTAAGATGAAACTGGCCACGTGGATAAAGAAGGTGTGTGGTATGACGTCACCAAAACAGTTGTTCCCAAATCCACTCTTTTTTTGAGCTACACACTTAGTCTCGTTGTTTTTTGTTTTTTTTCTCGCACTTTATACTATTAATCCAAACAATCAAACAAAATCGCAATCTGCTGCACCTGAAGCAAACTTCCGTTAAAACACCCCAGAAGTTAATTGTTTGATTTGTTATAAAATAGTTACGCTGTCATTAACTTATGACGTATGTTCCTCTTTCAGTCTCACCACTGGAGAATTCGCTGCCGCTAGCGCTGTCATCTCGCTCGGAGGAGTCTTTGGCAAGATCAGTCCTCTGCAGATGGTCATGTTCACTTTATTCGAAGTACTCATTTACACAACAAACGAACATTTTTGCCTCACCGGATTCCATGTGAGTATATCGTCTGTTACTGTCTATGTAAAACAATTTTGTGTTCAATCGTTATAGTTGCAATGGTAAATTGAAATAATCTAATTCGCTATAATGAGACTAAAATAAGATCCATGAAGGAGTCTTTAACAACACTCATCCAACGATAATAAAAATAAAGCATATGGAATTGCTTAATGAATATTTAGTAAGGCTACTAGCCATTTAGAATTCATGAATGTAATGTTAATCCCATGGAATTCCTACTTTTCCGCATCAAGACCAGTGCTTCCCCAACCTTTTTATCTCCGCGGACCGGTTAACGTTTGGTAATTTTACTGCGGCCCACTGAGGGGAAGGACGTTGATAGTTTATATTTTAGACTGTTTTGATTTAATAATTTTAATTTAATTGTATTTATATATATAATCGGGACTTCAGAATAAAATATAGCTACACCAAAAAAATGAATACAAAGTGATTTAACAAGGAATATAAAGTGATTTTCATAAAAAGTATCCAAAACCCAAGAAAAATATACCACAGTAAATAAAAGAGAAATAATTTAATGCTTCTTGTGCAGACCGGTAGTATTTGATCCATGGACCGGGGGTTGGAGACCACTGATCTAGACTACTGATCGATTTAAATGCAATTAAGTGCATCCGAAAATGCAAAAAAAGAATGAAGACTTAGCTGGAAATTCCTTTTTTCATCCCGTTTCTGTATGTATTTTATGTCAATTTTAATAATTCATTCATGGGTTTTCTGATGTTTAAAAAATATTAAAAATCAGAGTAAAAACATAAATCCAGAGAAATTATTATTTTTCACTTTTTTTGATACACCGAATGGCATTTAAATCAACGCATTAGTCTAAGTATGAGATGAAAGAAATTGAACTAGATTCCTTTGGGGAATTCAAAATTGCCAATATACATATATATGTCTTACATTCAAATTATCAGTTATATTATTAGAGTGACGTCTCATAATCACATGAGTTGAGTTGAGTTTGGTGTTTTATGGCGCAAGAGCCAGTTTTGGCTATACTGCGCCAAACATTCATAGGTCTGTGGTCTGGACGGGAAAAGAAGAAATTGGATGACAT
>BMAV01002466.1:47459-81000 GCA_019973955.1 Trichonephila inaurata madagascariensis | reverse complement strand
ATTACCTAGATAACTTGTAGAATAAGATGCCTGCACTTTTATAGTATTATATATGGTATATAAATTTACCAACAGATGTGTAACAATTTACAGATAGTATATAAATTTACCAACAGATTCTAATGTTTCCTCCTCCTTTCAGGTACCTTGCTGCTGTGGTGCTTCTGGCCAAGCTTCAATTCGAGTCTAGCGGAAGGAGATGCACAGTACCGCGGCATCATCAATACTTTCTTGGCTATGGTGTCCAGCTGTATCATGGCCTTTGCCGTCTCTTCGCTCTTGCACAAGGATAATAAATTCACCATGGTGAGTGATCTTTAACCGCGGTTATGCACCGTTGGCCGGCATTCCAGCTACTTGTTCGAATACTGATTCCAATAAAGACCCATTCTATGTTGCCACTTTATATCTACTGGAATCGACACACTTTACTAGAAGGAAGACTTTACGCAGTAAATAAGCTGTTAGCTTAGATGTGGGCCTCATCATTTTAATTGGTTTCAAAATAACGAAGCGTTTAATAGGCTGTGGTCAGTGAATTTTTGTGTCGGGCTGAAATGGGACCGCGCTTGCGCGTGGTAGCGGATTGGTTATGGTCGCGAACTCGTGGCCAGAATTGTTTCTGTCGAGTCCTGGGTTCGTGCCACAAAAGATCCACCATGAAGAGGAGTTAATGCACGTTAAATCTGTCAGATTCATGTTGGCTTTATATGGAAGCTTGAAGAGTAGGGTGCCAGCTTAGGAGTCGTCACTTGGCTGTGAATTAAAATATTAAAGTCCGTCGCCAATAACTCTCGCGTTGCTTTGTAGGGCGACGTTAATAAATAATTCTACAGAGGTGTCTTCTTTTACAAGTCACAAACAGCAAAGAACAGGAATAAAAGCATTTAATGACTGGTCCGAATAGGGATTCCTTTCGTTTCAGTCGTCTAAGTCATGCCCGGTGTAACTGCGGACCGGTAGGTTGGCGGTTCAAATAAAGACTCTGTCAAGATCAGCAGCTCGTTGCCGAAGTGGTAATCCAGGAATCGAACACTAGATGGCAGCCACAGCCTAACGATAGTGGTTGATTATACATTCATTTCAAGGTGAGTCTAACTAAGACGTTCTCAATAAATCACTACTAGTGATTCAAAACGGCAATGGTGCACGCATCAACCAGACCCACCATCCAAACAAGGTATTGACCCCTAAGTCAACGGAAAAACGTTCCTACGACACTCCAATTCCCGTATGCGGTTCACCGGGATTTTATAAAGGTTTTAAATGAAAAAGAATGACTTTCAAACTCGCTGGAAATGTATAACAATTGCAGTAATTGGGTAGAAAAAGAGCCTTCTCTAAGAATCATTCAGAAAGTCAAACAGAAAAAACAACTTTCTTCTCTAGGAAGGGGGTATGCAGCATTACCTCCTTCTGCAAATCACAAACAACAAAGGACAGAAATAAAAGCCTTTAATGACTGGCCCGACTATTGATTCCTTTCGTCTCAGTCGTCTTTGGCATGCACGGCGTAACTACGGACTGGTTGGTCGGAACTGAATTGATTGTTTATTGACGTCACTATACGAAGCTGCGCGAAAGCTGTTGGTGACGGATTTCGTAATTTTGAATCATGGTCAAGTGACGACTCCTAAGCTGGGACCACACTTTCCATTCCTTCACACCAAGCTAATGCAATAGATAGTCGCAAGGCGTTCGATAAAAAAAGGATTAAAGAATAGGAGTGAAAATATTTAAAACGGAACAAACATGAAAGCTTATACCTATTTTAAAACTAAAAATAAATGCACATTTTACAAAATTGCTCTTTGAAATCTCGAAAAGGAGACTGCTCATTTTAAAAAAAGTTGTTACAAAACTAAGTTGTTCGTATAACTTGAAATCGTAATTTGAGTCTTGAAGTCGACTTTTAATGTCAAACGCAGTTTTAAAATTTTAATTCCATTAATAATGTGGCTAAGTGAGATAAGCGAAATTTACCAAATTATCCTCTAAGGGGCTTATTCTCAAATAGTTTGAGTTAATTTATATTTTCGTAATTCTTTTTAATAATTTTTGTTAGGCAACACTGTAAAAAATAAGCAGCCTACCCTTTCTTGTTATATGCTGGGATCACATCATCCGTAAGAAATGTCTATATTCTTCTGTTTGTATTGTATGTTTCTGTTCTTCCACTCGTATTTCAGAAGTATCCCAGGATAAAAACACACGCCCCAACAACAATAAAATATTCTTTTCTGAGTGTCAAATACGTTTTATTTAAATTTAAAGTGAAATAAGCAATTGTTCCTTTAATCAAGGAAAAATTTTCTAATACTTTCCTACTAAATCAATATAATCATGTCACACATTTTTGTTTCATCTAAATTCTTACTGAACTACCAGCTCCTGTGGAATGTACCAGGTCTGCAATGGTAAATACCAATCCGCAACCCTACTGGATTTTTTTTTTTTTTTTATGTTTTTGCAGAACTGTTTAAATTCAAGTTATAAAAAAATGTTTTGTTTATTTTTCGAATTTCCACTGCTTTAGGGTCACATACAAAACGCAACTTTGGCTGGAGGTGTGGCCATAGGGGCAGTGGCCGATATGATGGTCCATCCCTTTGGAGCGATGATCATTGGTTGCATCGGTGGAAGTGTTTGTGTTTTTGGATTCAAATACGTATCGGTAAGATATTTAGATACATTGATTCCTTTTTTTATGCAATTTAAATTATTTTAAACGTCGTTAAATATAAATTTATTCAAATAAAATTATCTAACTAAATCGAAGTGTTTTTTATACGGCAATTTTAATGCCGATTATTCTTCTTTCCTAAATAATCTCCCTCAAAATTTCCGTGGCAGTAAGGGAACTTTCTTATTATTCAGGTGCTATTCCTACTTTATTTTCCTCCACGCGTTTCAAAAATATTGTTAAAATATTACAAGCAATAATTTTTTTTTTATTCAAATACGAAGGAATATGGTAAAGTGTTAATTCTTATTAAAAATTGAGGTAGAAAATTTTTATTCCTTATTTTTTTAACTTCTCTACATGGATTGTATATATTATGTATATATTTAATTTTAAAAATTAGCACCACATGAGATCTATTGCAAAAGGCAGCAAAAAAAATTAAAAAAATTGCATTATGAAAAGGTTTGCTGAAATAAATTGCTTCCAAAAGTACTGCTACTAAAAGTACAAGTAATATATTTTGTTACTACGAATAAAAATGAATCTCACTAACACTGTATTTATTGCAAACAGCCCTTCCTTGCCAAAATGAACATTTACGATCCCTGCTGCATTAACAGTTTGCACGCGCTGCCGGGATTTGTGTCGGGGATTACCAGCATCGTAGCCGCTCTGGTCGCCACAGAGACTCGATACGGTCACAAGTAAGTCAAAGTCGCCATAGATAGATTTAGCAATTAAGCATAAAATAGTTTAAAGGTATTTTTTTTACATTTAATTGTATATTAGAATTATATATTCTCTCTTTACTTGAACTTTTCATGAAGGAAGCATTCTTTATAGCAGTGGTTCTTAATCAGACCCCTGGGATCCCCAGTGCCTTTCTAGGGGGTCTGCGAAGCCCCACACGTACTTCCTTCTTTTACAGATTATGAAAGGCTTCGGGGAAAAAATAAATGTGCCATCCTATACTAGATCATTAAATTGTCCTCAATGAAAAAATCTACACAACAACGGTATTTCGATTAAGAATATTGAGCAGGAGTACTCAAAATCTTTGAGGTTCGCGATCTCATGCTGATAAATAAAAGGGGTCCAAGTCGATCGAAAGTTTAGGAATCTCTGCTCTATAACAAAGAATTAGAACTGCCCTCTTCTCACCTCTATGAGCACATTTTATTGTGTTAAACAACAAATACATGTGGCCACAGTAAGCGAGTGATTACGGTCGTACATTCGTGGCCGAAGTTGTTTCTGCCGGGTCATGGGCTAGAGTCCTAGTTCCACTTAAGACACTCCGAGTGGAGGATCTGATATAGTGTTAAATCTGTTGAGGCTCAGAATTTTCAAGCTGTTGTAGGGTGGAAGTTCGGAGAGTGGAGTGCCACCTCGGATTTCGTCCTTGTCACCTAACTGTGAAATCAAAATTGCAAGATCGGTCGTAAATAGCCCTCGTATTGCTTTGAAGTATCGAAGTTACTAGTGAGTGAATATTAACGTAGCAAAAAATATTCAGCTACACAAGGGCTTTTGGCGACGGACCACGTAATTTTGAACCATGGTCAAGTGGCGTGGATGACACCTGAGCTGGCACCTCCTCTCCTAACTATCACACCACACCAACGGGAGGACGCTTGAGTTCTCGACAGATTTAACGTGCATCGCTCCTCTACACGGCGGGTCTTTTGTGGTACTGGGCTCGAACTCGTGACAAGGCCACCCACGATCCGATACCTTGACCACTCGGCTACCACGGCCAGCGAAGTTACTAAACAATCAATGAAGCTATTACTACGTGTAGTATATAAACTCAAAGTCAGTGGCGCAACAGCCCAAGAGGGCCAAGGCCTACTCTGCCCATTTCAGTGTACGTAACCATTGGGCGCTGAGGTGCATGAGCGGATGTCCCGAACAGGTGGTCAGTCTGAAGCGAGAGCCCCAGTGTTTAAATCCCCAAGCAAACTTGATACTTATTTATTGACCCACTGCAGGAGGGGTGAAAGGCTGAGTGGACCTTGCGCAGCTCGAAGATAGAACCTCGAACCTGTGGCGTGGAAGCGCGATACGCTACCACTCGGGCACTGGGCCTTACATGTAGTATATAGTTTTGTTTAATTTAGTTTAAGAGTAACACATTAAAAGCTGGTGTACCAGTTTTTCAAACAAGTGAATTGAAAAATAGTACAATAAAGATGGAACGATAAAAGAATTTTAAGCAGATTAAATTTTTAAATAATGATCTAAATAATTTTAAGTTAACTGCAAGCTAAGATTCCAAGGAAAGAACAATTTAATAAATAAAATAACTCTACGTCATTTATATAAATATAGTTGAAAAAAAAAAGGGATGTGTGCAATAACGTTAAAAAAAGGACAAAATCTAAGATTTAATTTTAAAAAAGTGTGCGTGTACTTATGTACGCACGTAAGAAGTTATACTTTGGCGTAACAAGATTAAAATCTTTCTAAAAATCTTGAGCAGGGCAAGCTGGGTCAAGGACAAAAGGCGGTCACGAGCAGAGTTGAAGGATACTAACCTTCAGTCAATCGGACCAGCCAAACCTGAGATAATCACGATTTAAATAAATTTAAGCACCCCCGCACAGGGACAATAAGACCAATAATATGGGAAGGGGGTCGAAGGCGGGAATGATCTGTCACGTTCTGCATATTTCTAGACAAATTATTTTCGTAACCGTTCCTACGGAACGCAAAGCAAAGGTTCGCTGACGTGGGGGTATAACTCAGTGGTAGAGCATTCGACTGCAGATCGAGAGGTCCCCGGTTCGAACCCGGATGCTCCCTTCTTCAGGGACGTGAAGAGAAATATTTTTTTGAGAAATTCGAAGGCGGAAGTGATTTGTCCCGTTCTGCATATTTCTAGACAAAGGATTTTCGCATCCGTGATGGTGTGGGCGCGCACTGTAAGAATTTACTCTCATCCTATTTCTCTAACGCCCCAAAAGAAGTATAACTTCAAAAAATGCATATGTTTTTAATAATACTTGATCAAAAAATAAAAACAAAATTAAAAAAAAACTACGGCATTACGTTAAAAATATCATCATCGCTGAGACTGATTCATCCTATGACTTTCAGCATTCTAAATTTTACTCGTCTGGATCTTTCCCACTTCAGATCATTCCCATCACAGAAACAAACTCTACCTTAAGTGAACTGATGCTAAGAAGTCGTATCGATGCCAGAAGAATCGATGACAAAGGGAATTTTAGAAAAAAATTACACACAAAAATCGAAATCGAGATTTGTTTTGCAGAAATGTGCTTACTACACCTTCGAAATACCAGTGAAGCTCCATAAAATAATTTCACAGCTACACGATCAGCGGTATGGATTCGCAAAAGATGCAAATAAACAACACACATAACAGATATAATAAATTATATGATTTAAAAAAAATAATATGTGAAATTCAGAATTTATTAAGGTAATTTAATAATCACATTAATGAAAAAACTTGCGAATCTACAACCTCTGACGATAAAGTCCGGTGAATGAAATCAGAACGGTCGATCTGGCAACACTGGCGAAAGGAAACGCTGCACATGCGTAGCGGCAGGAGTTGACCACCTTCCCTCACCATTGTTCTGTTGTGACTCATTTGTGTTCCGTGTAAGACTTGTTTTACAAAGTGCTTCTTTAGTTCGTTAGTTCTTAACTAAGAGCAGGAAAATGAACGAAGAAAAAAATTAATTTAAAGTTTTGTTTTAAGCTTGGCAAGACACCAAAAGAAACTTATGCGATGTTGGTACGTATTTATGACGATCAAGCACTGTCCATGAAGTGTGTGTACGAGTGGTTCACCCATTTTCGAAAAGCATTGAAAGTGTTTCTGATAAACTCGGTAGCGGAAGACTGGCGATTTCCGTCAGTGACGAAAACATTAAGAAAGTGAGGAAATTAATCACTAAAGATCGTCAATTAACTGTGCGCACGATAACTGATGTACTGCAGATTAACTGTGAATCCATGCGACAAATCGTTACCTAGAATTTAGGGATGAGAAAAACATGTTATCGATATTTCTAACATCCAACGAAACCTGACGAGGCTTTCTAACTCCATCTCAAACGAAGACTTCTTGCAAAGTTTTAGGACATGTATCGCAGATCTCAGCGGTTCATAGTTATGAGAGGTGACCATTTTCGACAGTACGGTAACTTTCGTTAATATTTCATCTATGTTAATGTTACAGGACGATTCACCGAACTTTATTGTCAGAGGTTGTATTTACTTTGCTTCTTTAAGTTAAAATAAAATATGATCTTCAACATCTGACAATACTTGTCTCTATTGCATTACATATATAATATTTTCGCTAATATCAATACTACACATTAATATTTTAATAACATTAAGACCATTGCAGTAGTTTATTATAAAAATTTAATTCCCACAACAAATTTATGATATTTATATATTTTTAAAATGATGTTCTGGGTATCTATACATTGGGTGCACATAAAATTCTCAGAAATCATACGTATGGGTTTACAAATACCATTTACCATCTGTAAAATTTGGGTTTATTTAGTGTGAACTGAATTAAGATTTATCAAATGCACCATCGAAAAATGAAAGTGCTACTACCTAAGAAATTTTTCGCGAAAAAATATTTGCTTTACCAAACAAGGAAGACAATATTTTCCTTTGTCTGCTTAGAAATGTCAAAATAAAGTCAGCTTTTGACACTTAAAGAATTATATCTTATCGCGATATGTGAATGGAAGTCTGATCTCAAAGGTTTATGACACCAGCTTGTAGTAAAATTTTTGCAAATCGTTATAAATCCCTGAATTTAAAATGATATTGAAGACAAGGATTATTATACGAGTGTTTTGAAAACTTTTCAACCAGACTACCAATTTTGCAGATTGCTTTTTTTTTTCATTCGTTTTTATCTAATTTTCATTTTTAAGGAAATTTTTGAAATACGCAAAGTTTTCTCGCGAATGCAAGTATAATAGACTGGAATTTGCACCTGGTTATTTATAACAGTCTTGTAATGTAATTGGAAGCTATTGGCGAAGGACTTCGTAATTTTGAGCTCCAAGTGACAAGGACGACACTGAGCTGACACTTATCTCCTAATTACTCCACCACTCCAACGGGAAGAGTTTGAGCTAAAACAGATTTCACGTACTTCACAGCCAGTCTACACGGTGGGTCTTCAGTATATATGTATATACAGTCGAACCTCTATATTACGGATTTTTTATACAGCGAACTTTTTCCTGGAACCTTGAACATTTAACGGTTTTCTTCGTAATATAACCTCTCTATAGCGAAGTGAATTTTCTTCATACCGAACTTTTTCTTTTGTGATTCAATTTTTTTCTTCCTATTTTTAAAGTATGTATTTCTGAACATTTCAAGTTATTCTTTCTTTAACACATTTTATGGTGGTCATAAATCTTGAACCGGTTTTATTAGATCCTAAGAGTCACCGAGAGCAATAGAGGTCTGGACATTTCATCTAAGAAGTGCAACTTTTAACTCCCATTGTCCAGTTCACTAGAAACATCTTCGATATCCCTTAAGACTCAATGGAGTAGTTCTGTATTCTAGTTAGAAAATAAAGTATGTTTAATAGAACTTATATGCTTTAAATTATTAAATGTCCTTAAAATTCATTAATTTTAATATAAAAAACTATTTTTTCTTAATATTGAAAATACAGTGTATTTCTTCGACATTCTTTTTTCTAGTTTTCCTTACAGTTTTTCTTTCTATCTTTTTTTTATGGGTAAGATATATAAAATAAACATATATTAAAAGGTGAGCTTAACAACTTTTTATCAATTTATAGTGTTTATGAATTTAAAATTTTTTTATGTGGTTTACAAAGTGTATTAAAAGATGAACCTCAATATAACGAATTTTCCATACAACGTACTTTTTCCGGGATTTAGCGACTTCGTTATATAGAGGTCCGACTGTATATATGTATATATATACGCAAAAGATTTAGTTTTAACTCAGAAAAGTATGTAAGAGTTATCTGATTTAAAACATATGGAGATTTTCATTACACATTTATCTATTAGCATGCATACCTGTTCAAAGTTTAATAAGCTTCCGTACATAAACGACGCTAATTGACTAGAACCTAATGATAATTATTTTGTTCCTGTTTGACTCAATTAATTCTACAAATCTGACGAAACTAATTAAGTAATTGCATTCAATTAGCTAATTAGTTTTCTAGCTATTTCGCTTCTTCGGATATGCGGACCTGTACTTCCCCCACTTCCGGTCCATCCTTTAAGAGTATAATCATTGAAAAGTCCTTTTGAAATCACACTTTCTTCACACTTAAGATTGAAACAAAGCTAATACATCTAAACCTAACTCCTCGTTTGCTTAAATAAAGAATTCTTTTGTGTCATTCTCGTAGCTGTTTGCTGATTAGGGGCTCGTCTAAGTGCAGTTTGAAAGATCGTATGAGTGCTAGATTACATTTTAATAAAAGGTGAAAGAAGAAATAAGTAATTACAACAAGTAAAATAGACGTTGTAATTCATTCTGTTTTTAGACACTGCGGGAAATAAATGCAAAGAAATGATAAATCAGTTTAAGACATCGTTACAAGATTCCCCTTCTTTTAAAATGGTTTACAGGCAAAAAAAAAGTTTCACAAAATGTAATACAAGTATTGTTGGTGGCATAACGTTATTTATAATTTTTAAAAAAATCACTGTTCTTTCTTCATTCTTGTTAATAACATTCAAACGAGTTGTTTTATAAAATGAAAAACGTACAATCGCCTAGTAACTTAAGCATTGGGCTGAGCTCATGACGGTTACATGATGAATGTGAACACGTGTTCTCCAATGAATTCAAAACTGATAATGTACTTGTACTTAATGTTCTACTTGTAAAATTTAGAAGAAAAAAAAATCAAATTTGGTAATTGGGTGCAGATGTTCAAGTGTTAAGGTTCTTCAAAGAGTTTTAAAACTTTTTTTAATTAAATTTTATATTATAAGTATATTTTTATAGCCGAGTGGCTGAGAGGTAGCATTTCGCGCTTCCCCACCCCACGTTTGGGGTTCAAATTCCGTGCTGAGCAAGGTCAACTCAGCCTTTCACCCATTCTGAAGGTCGATAAATGAGTATCAAGCTTGCTTGGGACCTAAACACAGAGTATTTTGTGTCAGACTGTCCACCTGACCGGAACATCTGCTCATGCAACCTCAGCGCTTAAAGTCACGAAAACTGAGATAGGCTCAGTAGGCTTTGGCCCTCATGAGCTGTTGTGCCTCTGAGTTTAGTTTTAAGTGTATTTTTAAATAGAGTGCATCTTGTTTACCTATGCGCGTTGTGATTGCATTTATCTTGCGATCATGACGTCTTCTGAACTAAGCCTATTGTTTCTGTCGAGTTATTATTCCTGGTGCTACTGAAGTACCGGTGTGTACCGCCGTGGTATCCGAGAAGTTATAACAGTTTTTATGTCAAGAGAGAGCAGCAAAAACAAACCGGAAGTTGGATATCGAAACCGGAAATTTTTCTTTTTAATACTTTTTTTACACTTTTTTGGTGTTTATCGAATTGATTTAAAAAAAAAATAAACTAAGTGAAGTAATGAGGGGACATGGTGATATATATATATATATATATATATATGAAGTGAAGGAGTACTAAAACAGGAAGAAATTGGAATTCTCCAGACACAACAAATGTAGAAACAAAAAAGTCTTTGGACTAAATTGGAGACCTATTATGATTTCTAAAGCTGTCGCTGAATTAGGCCAGCGAATTAGGGTTAACAATACTTTATGGATCTAACCTTCCCCGTACAGCAGAAACTTTCGACATAATAGGGGAAAAAAACCCAAGTTGAAAAATTAAGCCTAATAGAACACGTGGAAGAAAAACCTGATAATATATTATATAATATATATTTATAAAATATTGTGTGATCTCTCTCTCTCTATATATAGAGAGAGAGAGATCCCAATAATATTTTATAAATATATTTAACATTCACAAAATCATATTAGTGGTCCGTGGGATTTAAATTATTAATTTACTGGTCCGTGAGGTCAAAAAGTTTGGCGATCGTTGGTATATAGCATACATTGTCAAATACTCGAACAAACAATAACGCGAAACAAAAGAAGGTGCATGACTTACAATCACACAAACCGGCTCGACCTACTGTCACCTTTTGACTGATTGAGTAATGAGTGTGTATGGTGTTAGGCGTAAGCCTGTACATGGACGACGGTTATCACATGTAGCCAGTTGAAATATCGTCCGAAATTCCCAGGTTTTCGGAGAATATAATCGGGAATTACATTTGACCGTTGAAATTATTCGAATCATCTTATTAAGGTATCCGACTACGTTCGGAACCGAGATTTTGCAAAAGCGAATAAATGGATAATTTTCATGATATTTAGTGTCACTATGATTAGAATACATGTATAAAGTTGTTTTAAGAACATTTTGACAAAAAAAATTATTTAAATACAATATTTTGGCAAAAAATTAACTTAGAATAATTTTTTTTCCAAACGTTCTCCTTTTGTGAAAAATGCTTCTATTATAATATTTTGCCTGTATATAGCTCAGACCTCTGTACAGAGGCTCAAGTAGAATTTTTGAAATATATAAATTAGTAGTGGGTTTATCCATGTTTTACGACAACAGAGGGGAGCAATTTTAAGAAAAAAACGCCAATAATTATATATATTTAAATTGGTGGTAACTCTGAAAATAATGTGAATTTTTCAAAAATTCTCGTTGAGCCTTTGTAAAGAGATCTGAGCTACATATATATAGGCAAAACATTAAAATAGATGAAGCATTTTTCCCAAAAGGAGAACATTTTGAAAAAAGATTATTCTAAGTTCATTTTTTGCCAAAATATTGTACTTAAATAATTTTTTTTTTTGTCAAAATGTCCTTAAAACAATTTTATGCATGTATTCTAATCTAAGTGACACTAAATATCATGAAAATTATACATTTATGCGCTTTTTTAAAATCGTGGTTCCGAACGTAGTCGGATACCTTTAGGGTGTGTCGAGAACCAGACGAGGCCTCATTGTGAACGAGGCCCTGTTCTCATTGGCGTGGTATGGAAACTAGAAGATGGAAGTGTCAGCTCAGGTAACTATTAGCTGATTTGTAAACAGTTATCAATTAACCTGCCTTGCTCCTTTTTTGTTAAACAAAGATAAAATATTTATTTGAAGTCAGCATTATGAGGCCTAGAAGACTCACTAAGTAGCACTAAACTCGGTAGAACAGTGGAGAAAAATGAGCAAACTATTTACTTACATAGAGCATTGCTGGCGGTTAAAGTTAAAGAATTCTAAGCCCACGTGTCAAACTCCTCATTTGAACATTGTTCATAATTACGAGGTCCGCCACCTATAACCCTAAGTGCGAAGTAAACTAAAATCAAACGAAATCAGAGCTGCGGTGTACAAAGGCTACATAGAAATAAAGATGTTGTAAATTAAGGTGTGTATCGTCAATAACTCACATGGTTTTCAATATACAACACTGAGAAACAATCAATCAAACCGATCACCCCATTTGCTTGAATTTTTATTTTACGAAATACTAGGTATTGGTTTTTAATTCTTGTACATTCACGCAAAAAGTTTTTATGGTTTACCACATTATTCATGCGCAGTAGCGCACACAGGAATTTTTCAAGGAAGGGGGGGGGGGCGGGTCCGGGGTTGAAAGTTCACCATTTTTGTATCATGCTATTTTTAATTTTGTCGATTTTCAGGAACAAAACACAGTAAAAAATTATTATTGAATAAATAATTGACATTAATTAATATAATTAATCATTAATAACAAATATTTAATTACATTTTACGTATTATATATTTAGAATTATAACCAATCGGAAAAAAAAAATCAAGGGCTTTGGGGGGGTCCAGACCCCCCCTTGTGTGCGCCACTGTTCATGTGATAAATGTTAATTCTACTTTTTTCAGTAATTTTTGCTAATATTCTCCTTTTAACATTAAATTTGTAGTGTGTACAAATTATATCCTGCCATGGCTCCCGTCTACAATTCTACCGAGCTGTTCGAACTGCAGATTAATTCTCCCGATATCAACCCAGGTTTAGGACGAACGGCTTCTCTTCAAGCTTGTTTCCAGTTCCTCTATGTGATTGAAGTCATTTTGGTGGCTATTATAACGGGATTAGTAACAGGTAAATGTGTGTGTGGATGATAAACCTTTTCTTTTTATAAAAATTTTAGAAAACCATCATTTATTTATACAGACAAGTTCCAATTTTAAATTTATCAATGATTTAAACGGAACTCTTTTACGTATAAAATATAAAGTGATTTATCGCATTGTCGTTCCGCTAAGTTATACACTGAAGCACCAAAAGTTACGGAATAGCAGTACTCAAATATCCAGATGGCAGCAGCATCGTGAAAGAAATGTATATAAATAGTTAGTGTATTTTTGCTTAAGTGTTTCATATGAACAATTTTGACATGATAATTAATGAACGGAAATCGGAATTACCCCATAACAGGATAAAAAAGGCATATAACTTATTTCTTGTGAGTTGAGCGTGAAGGAGTATATTTTAAACTCCAAAATAATTAATATTTTGATCAATTTTCCACTTTTTAAATGTGTCCTTGGTCCCCCCCATTAATCCTTATGTAGCGGCCCGCGTGAAATAGTTGTGATATGTATTTGGCCAGTAGTAAAAAAGGTTGAGTACAACTGATTTAAACGATTTTTGAAAATTTGTATCTGGCAATGAAACTTTATAATATTTCTTGTAGTTTTTAGTTAATTTGTTTGTTTTTCTGTCTTTAAAATGTAAAATTTTGAGAAGTTGAGAAGTTTCTTTTTCAATTCCTACGATTAGCTCACACTCTCTCTATATTTATTTATCTTGGTGAAATTTTCAATCGTTAATAAAATACATTTTAAAGCGCTAAATTGAGCCGAAATTTTATATACATGATTATTTTGGACGACAATATAATAATTTAATTATAATTAATAAAAATTAATTAAAACTAATTATTTAAAGGATTACAAATACAGCCACGTTGGCATCATTTTTGGCGACTTGTATCAAAACTTGAAAAAGTTTTTTTTCTCACGTTTGAAAGCATTCAGTTGAATTGAAATTTTATATAGACGATTGTTTTGGATGACAATACGATACTTTAATGATAATTAATAAAAATGAATTACCGCTTAATGTTGTGATTCTGTCCTATGTATATACATATTTATAATAATTGTAACTGTTTAATAAAAAGTAGCTAAATAAAATTTTTCTTTGTTGATCTAAGTAGGAATTGACTTAATTTTTTTTTACTTGTTTTTATCCTGCGAACGCATTTGGCTGTATTAGGGTCATCAATTCGAAAGATGGTTAATTTTTATCCAATTAAAATATTTCCATATTATAAGGTATATAAAGTCATTTTAATTTGGCAATCGTGATAGTTTTTCTTTCGCATAACTTCATTAAAATCTTTAATACTTTTTATTTTTGGTGTTTATTTATTTTGGATTTTTTTAACACTAGAACATCCGGGATTTCGATTACCCTTAAAGTCCATCGGTGTCGTTTCGACACACACACCGCGATATAAAATAATTGTATTAACTAAATAACAGTAGGACTATTGTTCAGTAGGGTTAAGTTTTAAGACGTTTTAATATTAGTTCACGTAATTAACATATATTATGACCCTTAATATCATGACAAACTAACTCTGGCATTATGTTTCGCGAAGCTAGTTGAACCACTGCTGTGTCGCAAAACGTGCGCGTCTCGAGTCGGAAATCTGCCAAAAAACATTATTATTATGCGGTATCCATTCTGTGCCATTCCTAGCAACATATATATAAGGATTTACTGGAATATTATCAATTACATCTGCACTTCCTTTGCAGTCACTTTCACTCAATTTCATGTCTTGATCGGAATCTAAATAGAACAAGACAGCTCGCCACCGTCCGATTCTTTCTCAGAAAGCTTATGCAACAAATTAGCAATTTCAAGACGGTTGACCTTTTCTATGAGTCATCGTTTCAGGGTGTCTGCTTTGCGCAAGGTTCGAAAATCGAATGAAATTTTTCATATGAGCAGAGAAGCAAATGCTATGTAACGAAATTATGTAAACTTGGGCACAAACGATTTTAGTATAACTGACTCGTTTCCGCTGTGAAAGCCATAACATTGCATTCAAAGTCAAATAAATGTGTGATATTACTTTCGGAAGTTTATTTTGCTAATAGAATTTTCTTAGCTATAGTTTAGCAAAAGATAATTCACTATTTATTATGATAAATTCCCTTGGTGTCGAAATGACACCAGTAGACGTTCTAGGTATATTTAGTTGTAAAATCGCTTCTAATTAACCTAGAACCACAAAACTTTTTTTGTGTATTCACTATGGAAAATGATTAAAAGTCACGAAAACTTTTCAAGTTCCCTACAAAAGTGCCGAAAGGAGAACAAACTAAACAGGCTCTGGTGTCCAATCGACACAGACGGACGTTGTAGTGTTAACATGAAGTAAATATACAATTAAGAAAGGTTATAAAAAATCTGATTTGACGTTAATAGCAAAAAAAAATCTAAAACATAAAATACAACTGGTACTAAGATTGTAGGATTAAATGGTTTGATTTAAAAAATATATAATGAGTAGATTTTGTTTATTTTTTTAAAGATGATTGTCAGAGAGGTTTGTTCTATTAAATTTTAATTTCCCCCTTTTATTGTATAAATATATATCGGTTTGGTAATTGTGTTCAATAAGTACACTCATGCTCTTGCATTATTTGTTTCAGGTTCCTTTTTGAGATTACAGATTTTTGATCCCGTGGAAGACAAACAAATGTACTTGGATGATCCCTACTGGGTTGTGCCCGAAATCAAAGAGAAAAAGAACAGTATTCCTAATCAATCAAACGATACCAAAATATGAAGGGGAAAAAAAAGACAATTTTAAACATGTACAGTTTTTAAGAATGGTTATTCTTATCTTTCTAATTCACAATTCAATAAAGAATTTTTTTTAGAAAAGTTAATCGTGAGATTTATAATAAAATTAAAAAATATATATTACACAAAATGTTTATATGAAATTGAATTATGAATATATTCTAATTATATAAGAGGGGAGGGGGGTTAAAAATCTTGTGCGATTTTTATATTTTTACTGTAAATACGCACTTTTCACTTGAATACAAAACCTATCAGACATTAGTCATATAAAAAAAATGTATGATAAAAATGTATTCAAACTGGCGATTCCATTTGAAAAATCGTAGTAACGAAGTCAACAATAATACTAATAGGGATAGTGAATCTTAAAAGTGATTGGGCACATTAAAATTTCATTGAAATAGTGCTCTTATCTTCAAAAGAATTGAATAGTGAAAATAGTTTAACACGAAACTTAGGGGACTGAAATATTTTTTCATATTAAAGGATATTGCAAAAACTATATATTCGACAAAATTAAGTTTATTATAGAGTACATTTAAAGAATATATATATCTATATATGCATGCATTTAATAAAAATCAATGGAACAAAAACATTCACAAGAGCTTCATGAAATTTAATACAAAAACTTGACAATCACAGATTTCCGTTTTTGATCAATAGCCTTAAAAAGCTCCATCTTCCTTTTAAGCGGAATAGCAGTTTGATTTCTCCCTTTGTCTTTAAGCTGGTATAAAAGGTTCTTCTAAAATATAAAAGATACGGGGGAAACGAATTCAATTTTCACTCACACTACGGTATACTCGCCACCGAATTCCAAAACAAACTGATGAGATGTTTTTGAGTACCGTTTGTAGGGAATGGAGGGTGAAAGCAGCTTAGATAAATAAAATTGGCTCGTGTCACAGGCTGTTCCGAGGGTACTTCAAAGACAAGTTAGTCTTCTTTCTACGAAATATGGGAAACCACCTTTTTCATTTAACATCCCTATTAAATCTCGCCTGGACGGGTGGTGTTTTCCTTATTCTGTTCATTTTCAGAAGGAAAACAATTTCATGTTAAGCGATTTTCGTTTCGTGTTAAAGAAAATGCAGTAAAATATATAGTAATTCGTCGGAAACGTTGCACTATTTCGTGTTAACCGATATTTCGTCTTACGCGTTTTCGCGTTAAACATATTTTACTGTATTTCAAAATGGGGAATTTCTTTCGATATCTAATCACATTCTTAAAAGAACCGTAAAAAAATTCTTTAAAAAGCAGAATATTTTAAGAAAACTAGAAATAAACCAAAAAAATTACCACACAATACACAAACACTAAAAAAAAGTACATTGAGTAATAGTTTGATAATTTAGTACTTAATAGGATGTCTTTGAATATCCATGATATTTTTTAAGCACAGTTCTCATATTTTTTCGTAATTTCAACAGATTCTTTGGCCATTACTATTTATCTATTAATTTATTTTAAGGTTATGTGTTTTCCAACATTCTTCCCTAGTTTTCTCCAAACAGGTTCCAAATCTAGTGATAGAGGCTGCTGTTTATAACCCCCCGTTCATTAATTGTTACCGACACTTCTGGGGCACATTCATGAAACTCCAACAATTTAATGCTAAGAAAAAAGTTTCATATGTTCAAATGCAAGAAAAGTGGATTTTAACAGGTAGATTTTTCTGAGTAAAATGGCAACTTCGTTAATTAAAATTTTTTTTTTTTTTTTTTTGAAAAAAATATCACATAGGTATTAATCTACAATAGCACAAATTTAAGAATCACATAAAGATTTTACACAACAATTCAAATCCTTAATCACAGTTTTGCATAAGGCAAACAAAACACCCGGTCGTTGTCCAATGATGGAGTCGAATGTCCCTTTACTCCATCGCCTCCAGTCTTTATCACACATACAAGCTTGGAGCAAATTTTCACAGCAATTCCTACCTAGATGCCACAGGTACGGCTCCGAACAACTTTTTCACAGTGAGCTGAAAAAGTTGTTCCAAATAAAAGTTGCTTGAAATTCCAGCCAATGGGATTCTTCGGCGCCCTACATCATACACAAGATGACGGCTTCGGTTTCGTCAAACATATCAGATAACGCGTATAATATCTTAAACAGAATGGTGATCCATTTCTGTTTACGTCCATCAACAAAAGCGAGAGCGAAATAATATTGGATGTTCGTTTTCCGAAGCAGAAAATTCGCGAGTAACTATTCAATGTGAAGATAGAGCTCGGCTGACGTAAGAGCATGTCGTTTTGTTTATGGCAACCCTTCACCCATAGTTGGGTGAAAAATTGTAGTAAACGGTTGCTCCAAATATGCGCCTGTCATAGGGCCTTTAAAGGCTGGGACGAGTTTATAAGCAGCATGAAGGACAGACTCGGTCAAGTAACGAGGATGAAACCTGAGCTGCACACCCTTCCTAATTACCACAGCATGCCAAAAGCCATTGGGCCTTGACAGATTTAATGTGCATCAGCCTTTCTTTGCACGGAGGCATCAGAACTCGAACACGCAACACTCCTGTTTACAGGCTGAGAATATAATCACCTTAGACAAGGAGCCGGTAAACTTTCAAGATTATTATTAAAAAAAAACACACACACACACAAGATAAAGTATCGAAGACAAATGCATGCATTTGAATGGAACAGGTATCCGGTAGAGTGGAAGCGATCAAGACTGCGAGTTCCAATTACTACTTTTTACAATATTCAAGTAAAGTTTAAGACAAAGTATTTTTTCAATTATTCCAAACTAAGAACAATCAAAGAAAAAATAAAATTTTAGTTAAAAAAATTATTTTTTTAATAATATTGTCGCGTCCCGGAGGACGCGGGTGTTAGAAGTTTCGAGTAAACTAACTAACTTTAATAACTAACACACTTTTATTTACTTAAGGCCGTATCACACGTACACGTTTCAAGCAATTTTTCATCCAATTTTTACTCAGTTGCTATAGCAACGGCTTTTGAACAACTTTTTGCTAGTGAGCTCAAAAAATTGTTCGAAATAAAAATTGCTTGAAATTCTAGCCAATGGGGTTCTTCGGCTCCCTATACGTCATAAACAAGATGGCGGCTTCAGTTTCGTCTAACACATCAGATATGCCATATAATATTTAAATGGTGTATAATATTTTAAATAGGATGGTGCTCCATTTCTACTTACACCCATCAACAAAAGCGCAAGTGAAATATCAGAAATAATTTTGTTCGTTTTCCGAAGCAAAAAAATCAGCGAGTAATTTTCCAATGTGGAGATAGAGCGCAGCTGACGTTAGAGCATGTCGTTTTGTTTACGGCAACCCTTCCCCCTCAGATTGGACAAAAAAACTGCATGGAAGATGTACGTGTGATAAGGCCTTTAGTAGCTTTAAACAACTTAAGGGGAGAATACACTTAGATCACTAAACCTGAGGAGTAATCAATTTAAGTAGAAGAGAAATAAAAACACTTATCTTATTCCTTGAGCGCTCTTCTCTTCAATACTTGAATGACTTGGACTAGTTTGGAACTAGTTTGAAATCACGGGGCAAGTAGCCAAGCTTTGCTTGGTGCGGTAAAGGAATCACGCCAAGCACCGCTAGTTGTCGCTGGAATGGAATCCAAGATTGCGGCCTAGCGGTTTCATATCGTCGGGAAGTTAATTTTAAAGAATTTTTTTGAAAAACATTGAAATATATTTCAAATGAAGAATATAGGAAGAGATTGAGAATAACCAAGATTCATAATTTTCACATAGTAAGATTTAATAATAATTATTATATATAATAATAATAATAATAATAATCATATATATCATAATTTAATAGTAATTGTAAAAAATGAATAATATCACCGTATTGTAATATAATAAAAATTATACATAAGAAAACTCATAACATAATAATTATAAATAAGTAACATAATAAAATTAGAAATGAACAACAAAATAAAAATTATAAACACAACATAATAATTATAAATAAATAACATAATATATAATATTTTTAAATAAATTATAATAAAAAGCAATTATTATAAATAACGAATATTAACACATCCTAATATATATTATAAACGCGAAAGTTTGTGAGGATGTTTGGTCGTCTTTCACGTAAAAACAACTGAATGGATTTTAATGAAACTTTACAATATAGCTTATAAATCAGAATAACACACATAGGCTATAATTTATAAAGATATTGTGTGAAATGTCCAAAATAAAACGATACTTGTTTATTAGTATTATTATTTGTAGATAATGTGTGTTAGAGATATAAACAATTCTGCCATCTGCAAAAAAGCCCGCGACAGCATATATCTATCTTTTATGTACAAGCCATTATTGACAAAATAACGAACCATAAATATAATAAAAATTGATAATTGCACGTTTGGTAGTAACAAATTCATCCTTATATATAAAAAAAAAAACTTTTATCGCTATTGGCCATACCATAAATACAAGTACAATAAAAATTAATAATTGCACGCTCTAATGCACGTTTGGTAGTAACAAATTGATCCTTATATCAAAATAAATACCACAGAAGCGATAAAAGTATTTAAAGTAGATAAACTATGTCTTTCACACTATATCATTTGGACAAATTTGCAACTTTGTTTGTGGTTAGTAGTTAATTGTGTAACGTTATAGTTTTAATTGAATAAGAGCAGGTATTGCATTTTTTAAGTATAAAAATAATAACTGCCGTACTGTATATTTTGGAAGTGTAGAAAAAGCACCTACTAAGAATTATGCCGAGAAAGCGTAAGTCTAATCTTTCCCAAAGCTCTAATATAGCTCTAGCTAAGAAAGTAGCTAGATTTAACGAAACGTTTCCACAAGCCGAACTGCGAAGGCTTGAACAGGCGGAGCGCGTGGCAGATTACAATTTTAATATAAAATAAATACAACAGAAAGTAATATTAATGTATTACACTTCTCTAAATATAAACTATTGATACTATTTTAAGCGTTCATTACACAAAATTTGTAACAGTGTATTACTTTTGCAGAGAAGAGATCAGCTTAGGAAGGTGTTTTCTTAAATAAACCCACAAGAGAGAGTTACGGGGAGTTATGTAAATTTAACAAACCTGCTTTTTTTTTTGTTTTCCAGCTGAGATATGCAAAAAGCTATTTTTTTTTGTTTGTTTAATTTGCAATTTACGAAAAATTAAAAACTTCTTTATCGTCCAATCTGTATTGTTAATTTTTTCCATTCACCCGTGCCAAGAACGGGTAAACCAGCTAGTTTAATAATAATTGTATTTTTATATTATTAATAAAATAATTCAAATTCAATGAAAATGGTTAAATTTTTAAAGAAATCGAATTAAAATCGTCTGAATTTAATAGGGTTACCGCGGAAAAAATCAATAAAAATTAATTCTAACATACGTAATCCCCATGGCAACCAAATCGCCAGATGATAAAAATATTAAGGTAACCATATTGTAATGTTATCGTTCATCTTGGCGAACATAAACAACTTGGCGCGTGTGCCCCGTGATATGAAACTACTACACTTCCGCTAACACTACACTTGCTTCTACATCAACTTTCAACCATCCTCGCGCCTATTCTAAGACTAACACTTAATATAAGTTCTAATTTACATAAACCCAGTCTTCTTTACAGAAAGCGATTTTCAACTCCCCACTCTTGTCCTAAGCCTACTAGGAATTTATCAGTTACAGCTACTTTTGTCTCAAAAGTCAAACACTAATATTCTTATATTACATCCTTAGTTTCCCATATTAAAAATTCAAGATGACGAAAAGCAGAAAATCATATCTTAATTTAAAAATCTGTATACATTCAAAATCAAATCGTCATCGATTTTTACAAAACTGTATGAAAGAAAAATGTAATAGACGTCTTGCATATTAAAATGAATGGTGATTAAAAAAAATAAACTGTAATTAAATCAAATGACGTGTTTTTCAAAGCTCAACAACTTTTTATTTTAAAGTACTTAAAACAAATTATTAAAACGTACATTGTTATCTGTTTACTAAACACAATTTGTTTACATTCTTTTTTTACCGTATTTGATTTTATTCGCAAGTTTCTTTGCATTAATTTGAAAAGCATCCAGCCTGGAGTTTGAAGCAACGATTTTTTTGCCGAAACAGTCCAGAACCTGTTCTGAACCGTATTTATTTTGCGTTTTGTTACCGGGGTGAAAATCGCTGTTGTGAAATTTTCGACGCCCAGGAAACGGTTGCTGATTGTTGTCGGATCTTTTATTCTTATTTTTGAACTTGGGGTTAAAAGAGTTATTATTTCTTTCAAAATTTCTGTTACGAGGATTTGAAAATCCATTAAATGATTTATTAGGTTTGTCATTTTCATTTCTCCTATCTTTTCTTGGTTTCTTAGTTGGCGAGTTGTTTCGTTCGTTAAAGGACGAATCAGCTTCCATCGTAGAATCTCGTTTTTTCTTTTTCTTTAGATTATCTTTGACTTTCAATCCATCATTAATGGATTCAACCATAGAAAATGAATCTTTTTCCTCCAGCGAATCAAGCTTTCTTTTCTTAGACTTTTTATTACTCTTAATTCCGTTTTCATTCATTTCAATTTCTTCGTTCCCAGCGAAATTTGTACACGAAACGCGTTCATTTTCCTCAGCTAATCCATTTTCGTTTCTAGAATTTTCTAAAACTAATTCTTCATTTATTTCGCCATTTTCCACAGACAAATTACCAGATTTCTTCTTTTTCTTCTTACGTTCAGATTTTTGAGTACTTTCGACAACCGTTTCTGCACATTCTGCCTCAGCGTCTGGCAACACTTCATCATTTGCTAATATTCCATTCATTTCGCCATTTTCCACTGACAAATTACCAGATTTCTTCTTTTTCTTCTTACGTTTAGATTTTTGGGCACTTTCGTCAACTGTTTCTACACATTCTGTCTCAGCGTCTGGTAACACTGTATCATCTAGATTTGAATCTTCTTTCGCATCTTCGGAATTTTCAGGATTCTTTTTTTTCTTCGAACGCTTCTTGCGTTTTTTCTCTGTCACACTTTCATTCACTTCACTAGTTTTTGCAGGCATCTCTTCAGTTTCTTGCGGCGGCGAATAAACGCTCTGTAAGATCCTTTTCTTGACATAGAAATTCCGCGCTTTTATCTGGAAATTTTTGATATCACCTTTTTCTTCATCGTCACGTCTGTACTGATAAGTCTTTTTGACAGAGCACCACCGATTCAGTTCCTTGTCTTCAGCAGCTAATATCTCGTCCACAGTTAAACCAAAATCATTAGGCATAACCTTCCTGTACTTGTACCTAACTGGCATGTCTCCAACGATATCTTCATAATCCATTTTGTAATATTCCTCAAGGTATTCTTCGAAAGATTTACCATCAGGATCAAACAGGGGCTTAGGCTGAGATAGAATTCTGGCAAACAAAGATTTCTTTCGTTTTTTTTTCCTTTTCGACTGAGTCGATTCGATTATTTCTTGCTCGAATTTTACTTTAGAATCGTGTTTTGGTTCGACCTCCTCCACTTCTTCATTACACCCTTCTTCTCCTTCGTCGTTAACATCATTATTCTTCTGGTGTCGGACTCTTGTCCAGTGATCCCAGTCTTCCTCGTCTATTTCCTCATCATACTCGAATTCCGGTTTCTGCTCTTCCTCGACGTTATAATAATCGTCATTAAACATCTCCATCATCTTTTGATCATGTTTATCAGGATCAAAATCGCTCTCCATATCAGATACGCCCAAAGTCAATTCGTCCTTCCCAACAACTTCCTTCAACTTGAGAAATTTCTCCTCGATTTCTTTCCTCTTCAACGCTTTCAGTCGCTTCAGTTCCTCTCGCTTCTGTTCCTTTTCCCTTTTCTTTCTTTCTGCGTAATCTTCCCTCTTTTGCTTCCTTTTTGTGTTGGCCCTCCTCAGAGAATCTCCGACAGTTCTAGGAAAAGACTTTATGAACTCTTCGTCTGGTTCTTCGAACCTAAAATTGTACTTGTGTTCAAACAATTCCTGTTGCGCTATAGTTTCCTCATCTTCACTCAAATTATCGAAGTCTCCGGTGATCTCGTTATAAGTAGGAATAGAATCTTCCTGGTCATCCCCAATATACCTTTTGTTCAAAATATAATCTTTCAAAAACTTTTCACCTTCATCCAACTTTGGATCATTCCAGTACCTATTCAAGTACAACATATCCTTCTCTGTCTCCAGCCACTTTTTGTAATCTTCCTCTTCCTTCTCCTTTTCGGTTTCCGTCTTAGTACGAACTTTAAGCAAGTCATCACCATCATCCTCCTCATCGGAATTTCTGAGAGCTTCTATGAGACTCTTCTTGGCTTCTGCTTCTTCACGGAGGGTGGTCGGTGTTTTAGAAGCCATCTTTTCATCTTCATCTTCGCTCAACACGCCATTTCTTTCAACAACCAGAGTCCTTTCGTAGTCTTTCAAGAACATTGGTTTCTCCTTTTTTTCTTTCTTCTTCACGACGACGGGTTCCTCGGTGAAGAACTGAGCTTCTTTGTCATAGATCCTGGGATCTTTGCTTTTCAGAAGACTCAAAGTTTTAAGGAAATCTTTCTCGATGACTGGCTCTACTTCTTCTTCACTCTCTGATGACGATTCACTAATTTCTTTGCTCAGATCTTTCAGTTTCTGTAACTCTTCCTTGTTTCGCCAGATGTTGTATTTATCTGCATAACTTTTATTTATCTTGAATTCCACTTCGGAGCCTTCATCGGATGAGTCACTCAAGAGGGAGAGTTTTTCCGACATTTTCCTTCTGATTTAAGTTCTTGCGATTCGGGGAAATTCCAAGTTCTGAAATGAAATTAATACAAACATCATTTCAAATGCTGACATACTTGTTTTCAGTATTTGCAAAAACAAATAAAATTTTGTATTGAAAAAAATTTTTAGAAGGCAAGCAATAAAAGCAGTTAATAATGCTTACATTTGTTTTAAATAAATAAAATGTATTGGAGACAATACTGTAAAACTACAATACGTGTCATAAATGAAAATTTATTCATAAAGCTACCCAAATAGCTACATAAAAATTTCTTAAATTCCAGGTTACATACTCAGTCTTACTCAGATGAAATGGTACAATTTGAGAAGAAAAATTAAAACTTATAATTTTTTTACTATCCATTTCATGCTTTACATTCATCCCCTCATGTAGATGTAATATTATATTGTGGAACTCATTGGATACTGATGAAAAAAAAAAAAAAAAAACTCTTAAAAAAAAAAAAAAATTCACTTTATCAATGAAAGGTTTTTTAGTAAATGCCACAAAAGTAGTTCAGTTGCAAATGCAGAGGATTTTACTTTTAAAAAATGCAATTGTTGTTGATTTGGTGATAGGAATATGACAATTTGTTGTTAAAATTAATATTTTTTTAAAATTGAAAACAATTATAAAATCCCCATACAAAGTATCACATGGAGCTCACAGAAATCAGTATTAATCACACATTACAAAGAAAAGAAAGAAGAAAAGGAAGAAGAAGAAAAAAAAAATGAGGTTATGAAGGATTATAAATATTCACAGAACTTTTTAAAAGCACTTCTGCTGGAAAGAAGTTGATGAAAATTTGGACGTCAATTTATATTAAATCTCTTGAAAGCCAGTCTTATGATCCTTCTCTCTCTGACACACTTGGAACACAGAAGGATTACATGTTCTACATTTTCCTCGTCACCAATTTTACAGTCCCAGGTAGATGACAGAACTAAATTAAATTTGTTCAAGTAGCCTTTAAAATTACCATGACCAGTGAGAAATTGGGTTATTTTGTAATTAGTATAAAAATGATGGCATGACAGTCTCTTATTAATGGCTGGAAAAAATTTCTTTAAGCTCCCTTTATTTGAAATGAAATATTCTTGGTTCCAAGACTTCAACATTCTTTTTTTCGTGATCTTCTTGTAAAATGATTTAGGAATATTACAGGCAATGTCAATTTTGTGCTTGGTTGCAGCCTTTGCAAGCCAATCGGCTTGCTCATTTGCAAGAACACCAGTTGTGTCCGTGAACAAATGCAAAATTAATTTAGATGTTTTTATCTTTTAGGCTTTTGAGTTGCTTTTGGATCTTGATGATTATATGATGAAATTAATACTAATATTTGTTGAAAATTAATATTTGGGCTGAAAATAATTGGCACAGACTTTTTCTTTAGAATCATTTCCTGTCAAGTGAACTAATTTTAAAATAATTAGTTTACCTCATGTCCCCTAATTTTTTCACAAGTTCTTACACTTGGCCAAACAAAGCTGCAACTGGCCTCACTTACACATAAATAACAACAAAAAATAAAATGTAATGTTAGCTGCAAATAATCTTTAAATGATATCTGAAATATTTGCAAATAATTTAAAAATTAAAGCTTCCATTCATGTTTTCATATTAGCAGAATTGTCCTCTACATAAAAATTTTTATCTTTGAATTATTTTGATATAATATTTTATAAGGGAGGAATTATCAATGTACAAAAAAATGATTGAAAATTATTATTGGGGTTTAAAATATATACTGATCAAAACCCAAAATAATGTTTTAAATCTTGTTTAAACCATATTTTACTCTGCCAAGACCTGTTTTCTTACAGAAAGATATTTCAAGTAATTAAAATTTTTTTCTCCTTTGTGATTCCACACTGAAATTCTGCAAAGAGTTAGTAAAAACAGAAAAAGGGGGAAAAGAAACCTTATATTTTCATTTTTTTTACTTGTATTAAAATTTTGAACCAAATTCCTTATAAGATAAACCATATTAAAGCCTATGATATTCTGACTAGCCTTTAATATAGTAGGGGAGAAGGAAGTGCTACATTAAAAAAAAAAAATGAATCCAATGAAAAACTGCAATTTTTTAATTTTTCTGCAACTGCTAGAGTTTTAAAAATCAATAATTAATTGTAATGTTATTTCTAAAAAAATATTGTATAATATTTCAAATCAATTTTATAACCATGCCACAGTATATTTTTTTTTTTTTAGTTCTTGTGAAATTATTTATTAATATTCATCAGGATAAAATGATTTATATAAATGTCTAGCTAAAAAGAATTGAAAACATGCCTGAAAAAACTAAAAAGATATATATGTACAGTAAAGATATATAGTCTAATTCTCTACAAGCGAGAGATGAACATCCAACATCTCTCTCTCTCTCTCAAAATAAAAAAACACATAGACAGTAAGAAAATACACAATGAAAGACACATGAGCAATCGAAATTTAAAAAAAATGGATGCTGCAGTATTATACACAGAGCTGACTGAGGACATCTTATATATAAAATAATTTATATAAAAATGGGGTTAAGCATGTTTTGTGGCCAGTCAACCTTCCCCCTTTATGTTAATAATACTGAGCAAAACCCTATTGAAAATAATGGATAGGAATATCTAAATCCATTACAATATAGAGGTAACTTGCCTAAAAATTGCACTTAAAAATGCAGAGCCCGCACTAAATCTGAGTGCAATAAACAAGTTATTGCCAGATTCTGGACCCAAATGCAGATTCAAAGCATGTAAATGGAGTAAATATATTTATATATATGTAGTAGGGAAGACCTGTGTACCTAGGGCCACTTTTTTCAATGCACAAAAACAGAGCCACCGGCCTCTTTAAAAATGTGAAACTCATATGCATTCATCATTATACTAACTACCATCCAATAGGAGTTAATATAAATACTTAAAATAATAAATTCTCTGAAATAAAAGGTTTTTAAAAAAATTCACAAATGGGCCTATGTACAATAACGTCATTGTACCTAGGGCCAGCAGCTACTGTACCTAGGGCCTTTCCCTGGAACTTAGGTTTTGCTCTGCAATCAATAGAAAACAAAACATATACACATGAATTTAATAAAAGAATCAATATATTAGCTAACATATTGATTTATCATGCAACTATTTAATTTGTAATGTGCCAAATTATTAACGAATTACATGTATTTTCTCATTAAACATTATAATTTAAAAACTGGTTACAAAAGTGAGCTGCATACATTGTCACTCTGATGCACCAACAAATTGTGGTTTGGGCAATTTGAACACAATATTTCTATTGTCAATTTCATAAGTTTCTTCTTTATCATAAAGAAACTTATTTGAACGAGCAATATTCTTCAGAAAATTAACACTAGAGTGTTCTTTAACATCTATTATTTCTGCTACATAAATATGTTCAGTTTTTTGCCTTGTATTTTTGTTAAACAAAAATCCTCCCCCCCCTTTTCAATATTTCTTACATCAGCTACTGTTGGAATTTGCATCTCAGTGGAATGAGAATCTTCAATATCTGATAATTCTTTGGATGAAGTTGCCTTAATTTCAAACATGGGTTTTTTCACAAGTTTTCTTTTTCTTTCTTTTTGGCAATTTTAATAACATGATATTTTTGATTCCTTCATTTTCTGGAGTATCAGTCAAGATTCTACCTCTCCCTGGTTTTCGGCCATCTTTGTTGGATTTACTTCGAGAATTATGCTTCTGTTTTTATAATTATAAAGAATTTTTTTTATTAAATGAATTCTTATGTTTGTGTAAACAAAATAATAATCCTGAATAATAACAATAATGGTAGCAAACACATTTTTTATAAATAAAGCATATTGAAAGTTTCAGAAAATATACACTCCTTTCATTTAAATAGCATCAAATTATAATAAAAAACTTGACTAAATCAAAATGGTTCAGATAATTAAGGCCACTTTCCTCCTTATATTATAAAAACATTTTTTAATGAAATAATAACAAAGAATATTAATTGCAATTGTACCTAGGGCCATGGCCCCAGGTACAAGGCAACTATGTGGTCCTAGGTACAAGACTAGGTAATTTCATACAAAATGTCTTCTGCAGAAAAACCCAGATGGAAAGGGGATTTATTAAAAATATAATTTAGTACTTAAAGTCACAAACAAAATTATGTACTAGAATTCAAAGAAAAATATTTGACTTATCCAGGGCCGGACCGTGACTTTTGGGGGTCCTGGGCTAACAATACCTGAGGGGCCCCCTAAATAATTTAAAGTTTTTACCATTTTCCTAAAAAAACGTTTTGTGTGGGAAAATTTAAAATATACGAAATTTAAGATTTTCTTTTTATTTAAAACAATTTAAATACGTTATAAACAATTACATAATTTACAAAAAAAAACTTTTTTACACTTCTGTGCTGCAAATTCTTTCATTTGCCAATCACATTTTAAGTCTTTGGTGAGATCAGTATTAAAACAAAGAAGTAATAAATAACTAAGCCTAGTATTTGTCATTGTTCTATATACTTGTTTTCTATATAGGACATTCACCCAACACTATTATAAATTTTTTCATGTCAGGTTTACGCACATATAATTTTTATATAACTTTTTAAAAATTATAATCAAAAAGGAAACAAGAGAAACCATTTCCAATATCAATTCTGAGAAACAAACAGCAATTAAGTCTGATGAAGTTTAAAACTGTAATTGAAGGAGGTTGAAATTATATTTATAATATAGAAATATCCAGAGAAAAAAAGGAAGGCACAATTTTCAAAGATAAAAAGTTGCTTTATGTTGAATAATCACAGTCAATAAATTCAATTACACATACAGAGCACTTTTTTCAAAAAACCAAATCACAATTTTTGAAAAGCATGCCCTAAAATAAATGCTACATTTTGTGGGTTAAGAGTATAAACTTCATTCTCTGAGATGCAAGCTGATTCATATATACTTGGAAAAATACCATTAAATACTACATTAACTACCTCTGTATATAAGTGAATCTTTGACGGAATGTATGCATAAAGAGTGAATAAGGTGACACTTGACATCAATCAGTAGGGAAGAATGAAATAACCACCATTTTTTAGTATTTTTGATTGAGAGAAAGTCTTGGCAGAAAATTAAAAGTGACGAAATGATAAAATCATTTTAAAAGTGTGGAACTAGCAATGTGCTACTTGGAAGTGAAAATGATGTTATGTATTGAAGATAACAGTGATGATGAATTTCTAATATTCTACAAATAATAAAAGAATTTAGAATAATAGAAGAAAGCCAATTTTTTTTAACTAAGCAGTTCTGTTATTGTTGCTTTAACTGTAAATATTAAAATAAGTACTTTGATTCTTTCCTAAATGATCAAAATATTTTGGGTAAATTCTAACCTGATATATCATAATGCTTCTCACAGGTTGAGAAAAACAGTATTCTCAAAAAATTCTAATTTCTCCCTGACTATTCAAATCTAACAAAAACAAAAGCATCCTATATATATTAAAAAATTTGTGCTTTCAATTTTATAATTGTCTCAGAAGCATATTTTTTAGAAGTTCATACAAAAGTACAAGACAAAGTATCAGATCTTCTTTGAGCTTGGGGGCTGCACATTTAGGTATTTAAAATTTATTAAGGTCATATTCAAGAACCCTGAATTCATATGCAAACTGAATTGTGATGTTAGCATAATATACAACAGTTTGTTTAAACTACATAAATTTCATGTAATTTCTTAGGATAAATTTGACAACATTAAAACATTTCATGAAACTCCAACAAAGAAATGCATATATCATTTTTTCTCAAAGTACTGAACATGCATTTTACAGAAATAAAATTTTTTCACACATTAAGTACAAACTAGGCAATTCTAAAATTTTAAAAAACATTCTACCTCATAAAGGAAACAAATCCTATTAAAAATATTTCAGATTTCAAGGAACGTAAAATTATTTTACAAATTCTAAACTTCAACATAATAATCAGTTTAATACTTGAACGATACAATACATAACAATACACTAAAACTTAAACATTTTAAAAAATTAAACTAAAAAAAGGTTAGTTATTCAAATGAAATTTCACAGGAAAAATAGTATAAATCTGCATCATGCACATTTATATAAATTTTAAAAAAATTGCTTTAAAAATGTTTGATGACATAGTTTATTTTGTAGTACCCCATAAAAATCACTTAACACTAAATTAAAAATATTTGAAAATTCATACAATAATACAGTTTAATTATTCTATCCAGTTAATAAAACCTAAATTGTACTACTTTTGGTAAAAGGAAGAACTGAATAATGTGCATTATAAAATATGCAAATGTATCATTAGCATTTACTACAAATGTGTGTTCTTTTTAAATAATTTGTTTTATTTATATACGAGTTGTTCTACATTGATTAATAGAGAAATCTTTAAAAACTAAAGAAAAATAAGAATATATCCATATTAATCAAATAACTTTTTACAACTTTAAAAATTAGCTTTTATATTTAATCACCTTTTTATGACTATTTAAAGAATAAAATACTATACAAGTACTGAGTTGGCAAAGGAAAAACACTATTTGCCATTTTTTTTTTAAAGAAAGAAAATTGTAAAATTCTATTATGCATTTTTTTAAAACTAATAATGATAAGTTTAAGATTACATGTATTAATTATATAACAGAAAAGACAATTTTAAAAGAATTTATTTAACACTCTCATAACAGTTTCATCAATTATTAAAAAAGTAAACAAATTATAAATTCAGCTCTTTTTTATGCATTATACTTTAATGAATTCAATAATTAATGTATATAAATACTCAACACAATGATAAAATTTTTATAAAAAAACACTAATTATAAAAGGAAAAAAGTAACCATTTAAAAAAATATCTAAAAATTAGTACAAAATTTGTAAAAAAAAAACTTACTGTTATTCTCATTAGGATAAATATAAGTCAATAATGCATGTAAATTGTACATAGGGATAACATATAACATCCGGGGTGGGGGGATATTGATCCCCCCCCCGGAAAAAAATTCAAACTAAAATTTTCCTTTGATGTGATAGACATAATTAATACTTTTCATACAATTATGATGGAGACAATTTATGTTCAAATTTAAAAAATATAATTGTTGATAACATAAATCAATCTTACATTCCTAAAAAAAATTCTGTAAACTGCTTTATTTCTTTCCCTAGTAAATGTCAGTGGTTATGCAATGTTTGAGGAATGTCAAAACAAACCTTACATAAACATTTTGGAATATCTCTAAAAGGATTTCCTTACAGAGAGAAAAAAGTATAACTTACAATCATTAAAAAATGAATAAAGTTTTTTTAATAAACAATAAAAGCTACCTGTAACAGTGGCAGCCAACCTAAGGAGCACTGAGTGATTAGAAGTGGTACATTTGTATGTTGGATCTTTGTACCAACAAACTCTTATAAAGTGCCAAAATTGAATCTATCAATTCAACTCTAGTTAGCTTCTAGTTCATATACATTTGAAAATTTTGTTCTCATACAATTTGTTTGTTCTTTTTGAATATTTGCACTTTAAGAAATTTGTGATTTTCTATGGTTTACATTCCTGTTATTCTTCTCAGCATAAGACATGCATAGAAAGTGAAAACAACTAGGAATTTAATAAATACTAGAAAAATGAGTAGTTATTTACATTAATTCCATCAGATAAACCGATTGCAATGTTTAAGAAATTACTTTTATATAATAGAAGAAATGATCCGAATAGACCCTATAAAGCACAGCATCAAATAAACAAAGGAAAAATAAAGTAAGACCTTGAATCTCAGTAAAGAAAAGAATTTGAGACTAAGAAAAAGGAAGAAATCAGAAGACAACAATAAACATGGTAAAGACTTGCCAATGACTGAAGCATTCTATGCTTAGAAATGGGGGGAGGGGATGGGAATCCTGTTCTGATGGAAAAGAAATTGTTAAGCTTTGTCTCTAAATATTTACATTACATCCAGTTATAAAGGTACTGAAAGAAAAGAAAACAATGTTGCTATTTCAGGACAGACAGCTATAAGATATATTGATAAGTTCATTCAAGTTGCATCTCAGAAATTGAGAGATTTAATACATTCTCTAACTTTCAATAAATTAAAAGGGATGAAGGGTGTAGCCCAGTTATGCATATTTATAAAAGAAACTGAAGATAATTTTAATGTCTTTGAAGAACTTGCAAGTCTAATGCTTTTACATGGTAAAATAAAAAAGTCAGGCATATTTGAAGAAGTAAAATCATTTTTAGTAAATCTAAAATTAAATTATAGGAAAATCATCCTTATGTGCACTATACCGATGAAGCCATCAGTGACAGCTAAAGCCGACACTACAACTTTGCCTGAAAATTTTTTAAATCATCATATGTGTATACTAAAACATAGTTGCATTATATGCCATGTATTGAGTAAAAAATTTTCAAAAAGCAACATGTTATGATAACGATTGTGAAATAGGAATAAAATTAGAACCAGAGTTTTAATCAGAGGAGAATTCAGAAAATATTGAGAAGGAGTTCAATTTTTATAATGTTGAAATTGTCCTTTATTATGAAGTAGGCTGGTTTCTATGGAGCAGGTTTTTAGTCAAATTTTAGAAAATAAAGAATACTGTTTATGATTTTTTATAAAAGAAAAAAAGAACACAATGAAAGAATTATTTAATAACAACTGGATACTTGATTAGACAATTTTAGTTGATGTTACAAGTCTTCTCAATAACCTGAATTTGAAAATACAAGGCAAGAACAAAATTATTCCCAAGTTTAGTAAATAACATCAATTTATTTCAGATAAAATTGAAACTGTTAATCTCTCATGTAGAAAATCATGTTTTATTAAACTTTCATACATAACAGAGCAAAATGAATATGTTGAGGTAAAAAAACAATTTGACCAAATATATTAAAAAACAAAATTATTGTTGGGTCATTTGCAAGTCATTTCAATGATCTGATTAAGGAAGGAATTAGTGTGCCCCACATTCTTAAATCCATTTTTACTGAGTGAACAAATCACAGTGAAGATGTCTAGAAACATAC
>BMAV01002466.1:24235-42459 GCA_019973955.1 Trichonephila inaurata madagascariensis | reverse complement strand
GCCAGTGGCTCTGTTTTTGTGCATTGAAAAAAAGTGGCCCTAGGTACACAGGTCTTCCCTACTACATATATATAAATATATTTACTCCATTTACATGCTTTGAATCTGCATTTGGGCACAGAATCTGGCAATAACTTGTTTATTGCACTCAGATTTAGTGTGGGCTCTGCATTTTTAAGTGCAATTTTTAGGCAAGTTACCTCTATATTGTAATGGATTTAGATATTCCTATCCATTATTTTCAATAGGTTTTTGCTCAGTATTATTAACATAAAGGGGGAAGGTTGACTGGCCACAAAACATGCTTAACCCCATTTTTATATAAATTATTTTATATATAAGATGTCCTCAGTCAGCTCTGTTTATAATACTGCAGCATCCATTTTTTAAAATTTCGATTGCTCATGTGTCTTTCATTGTGTGTTTGCTTACTGTCTATGTGTTTTTTTTATTTTGAGAGAGAGAGAGAGAGAGATGTTGGATGTTCATCTCTCGTTTGTAGAGAATTAGACTATATATCTTTACTATATATATATCTTTTTAGTTTTTTCAGGCATGTTTTCAATTCTTTTTAGCTAGACATTTATATAAATCATTTTATCCTGATGAATATTAATAAATAATTTCACAAGAACTAAAAAAAAATATATACTGTGACATGGTTATAAAATTGATTTGAAATATTATACAATATTTTTTTAGAAATAACATTACAATTAATTATTGATTTTTAAAACTCTAGCAGTTGCAGAAAAATTAAAAAATTGCAGTTTTTCATTGGATTCATTTTTTTTTTTTAATGTAGCACTTTCCTTTTAAAGCTAACTTTCTGAATATACTGATTTATTGTTCTTTTACATCTATTAGCAATGAATCATCTTACAAGCTTTTAGCTTTTTATAATTTAAAATATTTTTTCTTCAAAATGAGTAAAAAATAAATATTTACATTCACACCATAATTATATGCACCATTTTTTAAAAAACTTTTTAGAAAAAAAATAACATTTAATTTGATGATTTTGCTAAAAGATATATGCAGGTAACTCATCTATCTTTATTGAAACTAAAAATTTTTTTATTCAACAACTTTAAGAAAAAAAAAAATAAATAAATAAAATAACATTATTTACTAAAAAAGCAAGAAAGAAAAGAATTTTCTGGAGTAAATTTCAGTTAGACTCATATTTCAACTGCATGTAAATTGCTGCTTTATAATGATGACTTCTAAATATTAATTTTCTTTCAAGTGGTGTTTTGAATTCAAATAAATATACATGTTTCAGGCTTTAAAGGACAAATACTTATTTAATTAAATTTAATCCAAAAATGTATAAATTTAAAAGTTTTTACTAAAATCTCCGGAGAAATTTGTATTCTCTATATTTATATATATGGCTTCAGATTAGGCAAAAATGTCTGTATTCATGAATATATTTAATTTTTTGAAGTAATATTTTGCATAAGCTACTGTTTTCAGAAGAAGTGTACAAAAAGCATGCTTTATTCTTCCTATGATTCTAAAAATAATGAAGTGCTTATCTTAACATTAATTTATGAAATAAAGCTTTTATCAATATGGAGATTTGGCACACACTGTAGTTTTAAAATGCATAAAATTTTTTAGGGTTTACATTTTTCTAAATTCCAAAACATTTTGTTATAATTTCAAGACTTCCTTACTCAATATACAACCATCAAAGTATAATAAATTCATAAAAGATACAATTTATATAGTAAACATATAACAAATAAAACTAATTTATACTGGTAGAGGTATAGAGTTATATATCAGGAGGAATAATACATATAACACAGTGATTTAAAAATAAAATGTACTACTTTATAATGTTTTTGAAGGAAAGAAAATATAAATATATATAAAAAAAAAATACTTCTACATATGAACTTATAAATCCTGAAGAACAAAGATAAAACAAATGAATTTCAGTACATATTGTAGGTATTGTTCCATTTCTCAGTAATTAAAATTATTGACAACACAACAGCAATTTTATAATTATAGAAATTACCTTTAGGTGAACTGTAGATTGAAAAGCTACTCTTTTTCCAAAAATATTTTTCAGGTGTGATGATTCATACAGCTAAGCTAAGGATTTTCTAAAGACTAATTTTCAAATCTGCAACAATTAAAAATTTTCTGATTATACACAAATTAATTAACATAAAAATGATAATGCATACATATTTTTTCAAGCAATATAACCTTATTAACCCCCTCCCAGCTTTTCTCAAGCTGAGCTCTAGCAGGTGAAACATACCATCCCAGCTCATCTTGAGTATAGCTCAGGCACCATGAAAATTTACAATGTGCTATCGGTCTTTACCGAAATATTTCACATTTTTTTTTTATGGTTTTGAATAATTGAAAAGTACCACTTGGTGGAATTTTGGGCAAAATGATGGAGTCCTCCAGCAGAGCAACCCTCTTCATGCTTGCCTGAATGATAACTACATTCCCCCACCAGGAAGGAAACTAATCTGATATGATAGTGTATTTTCTGCTGTTCAAAGAGACAGTAAGGGAAGCAGGTTAGAAAAGATATAAGATTCTACAATCTTAGATTGCGATGCTGGGTCATGTGCAGTACTGTGTTTTCAATTCTATCATATACTATCAAATTTTGCTTAATAATTTCATAATCATTTATGTAAATATAAAAGATGTAAATAAAATTGTAATTCAAGCTAGGCATTCAGAGCTTTATATTTATTGCTAATATGAATTGACTCCAAAGTCTAATGATTTCTGCCGTACAGAAAACCTGCTTTACAGGTAAATTGCTAATTTATTTAAACAGATTTTTTTTACGTTAATTTTTTATAAGAAATGTTTCATGCCAATGGTGTTATTATGTTTAAAATGATATGTGTGTCTGGAAATAATCATTTAAAAAAATTGATATTTTTTAATCCATAATCTAGAAGTAAAAATGATCTGAAAGGGGTTAAAGACTGAGTACAATAAATAAGACATACAGATAAGTATAGAAGTATTGCTGCAATGCAATTTATAAAAGAAAAAAATAACAATTTTTAAGTAAATAAATAATTACAAAGGATTACAATTTTACATGACAAAAAGATGATTTAACACATTACAGTAAATGTGAATAATAAAAATAAATATTTATTGGTTATCAAGAGCCAACAAATTTAAGTATTTTAAAATTTGCAATATTTAAGATAACATTTCAATTATTAAACATCTTAATATGTGAAAGCATTTATAAAACTAAGCTTTGTAAAAAGTCTTCTGTTTATAATATGCCAAAGAATTAATAATTGGCAAGAATGTTCATTTTTAAACCATAATAATGAAATAAGATAATTTTATATGTAATTTGAATATGAGTACAGTAATCTATTTTCAATATTTTTATTTTGAACTGCTCAGATTTAATTCTATAGAACATTAAGAATTTTTTAAAAGACATTAAGCTAAAAAAATGACACACTGTGTGATTCTATTTTATAATCCACCAACATGCAAACAAATTATACTTTAGTTGTATAAGGAATAATTTTCCCCCATAAATTTGAAACAGGATAATATTATTTCCTATTATAAAAATATATAATAGAAACAAAATATTTGATAATTTTAATATTGTAAGAATATTTTGATACTACTAATTTTTTTGCTAAAGCGAATAGTATCTAAAATGGCTCATTCCAACTTTTCAGAAAATTTGAGAGTAAAAATAATATATCTTGCAACGAATGACAAAAAGATGATACTAGAGTGCCCTCTTCTGGCCGTATGGACAAGTAATGAGTCTAACTGCCACCTCGGTGGAGGGCAGATGTGTCAATGTCCTCCCGCACAAACTCCTTAGTACTTGTATTGTATTAATTGTTTTTATGTATTTGTAACTATGCTCAATCAGAATGTCCGATCAATTAAAATTATTTGAGCTAGCCGCCGGTGTTATTTTTGAGTACAGGTTATAATCTTAAAATTGCTTTTAAAAAAATCCTATTTTCTATAGCCATACAAAAATATTGCACATATTAAAACATTTCAATGTGATAATCAGATAAATATGTATTAAGCAAAGAGTTTTCAACATTCATTAATTTCTCTTAGTTAAAAAATCAAATAAAGACGAAGAGAAGAAACAATAACTGTTATAAATAAGAAAGTTTGAGCTCTACACTTTATGTATGGCAGGTTCTAATGAATAATATATATTTCAGCAAAATATTAATATGTTTTTTCAATGTATGGATCACATTTCTTTACAGCCAATTTTATTGAAAAAACATGTAAACAATACAAGAAAGAAAATAGAATTTAATATTAATAAATTTTTTTTTTACAAATGATATGAGAAATATGCATACAGTAAAAATAAAACAAATATATTAAAAAAGGGAATAATTTACAAACAGTTACATAGTTACCTATGTTAGTGAAGAAACAGCAAACTCTTGATAATGTAAAAATTATAGAAGTTTCCAGATAGCTGAAAAAGTAAAATGAATATAAATACAAATTAAAGAAAAAGACATTTATAACAAAGTATAGACCACTTAAACCATGTAAAAATATGAAAAACTTTATTTCATGAAATATATATATATATACAGAAAATAAGCTTTAAACTAAAATATATCTGCAGGTGTAAAACTTTAACAATTATAGAAGTAGCAGATTTGATTCATTTCAGGTATAAAAAAATTAGGATGCAATAGCTGCCAAAAGATTATATACTTTAACCAGATATGTCAAACATTTTGTGTATGAAAAATTACCTTTTTAATATTTGAGGTTTCCATTGGTATGAAATATTTTCAAACAAATTCCAATTGCACGAAAAATTCATAAATTTAGGTTTTTATTTTATTTACTCAACTCTATTTGTAACTCAATTAATTCATTACATATTATGCACAGATTACATTTGTTTATAAATCAGGGCAGACATTTTTGTATTTTTTCTATGGAAAAATGAAGTGAAATTTTATTAATTCCTCTCTCCATTTAGGAACTAATATAGCAAAATAAAACATGATGTGACAAATATTTTATCACAGAAAAAAATTATCTTACTGCAAATGAATAAACTTACTACTTTTCTAAAATAGTCAGATAATAAAGTAATATGAGGCATCAGGGGTTGGCAACTTATGGCCCACATACCTCATGAGACCTGCAGTACAATTTTCAGTAGAACTCAGCATTATTCTTACAAATTTGTCAATTTTTGTGTAGATGGATGTTGATAAATTTGTAATGGACTTTATTTAACAAACATCTTCAGAAATAAGGACACTTACAGATTTACAAAAAACTAAAGATAAATTTACAGCTATTTTGTAAATTATTGAATGCCATTACTGAAGAGATTTAATTGTTTGAAGAAAGAAAATTGAATGTATTCTGCTTTCCGCTTTTTGTTCTATATATCTAAGTAAAAAAAAATCTTTCCTCATATGAAAAATATTTCAAGTCTGCAAAGAAATTGTTCAATAACTAAATGCTCAGAATCGTATCAAATTGAAAGTCACAAATATGAGTTGCTATATGAGTGGTGCAAGCACTAGGCTTGCAGTAAAATTTTTATTTAACTATAATGAAGAGAAGCAATATTTTATAATGTCTATTTCTCATTTGAATAAATATAATTAAAAATACATAATATATGTACAATTTTAATTATTTTTATTGAAGAAATAGTTACATTTTATGCTTTTCTTTTTATGTTAAGAAATATCTGCGAATGATGCAAAATTAATATATAATAAAACTATAAATCTATATTATTGACCACTATTCTCTAACTTAGCATGCATTATTGCAGGGATCAAATTGTTTCAAAAATGTCCTATTGTGTGGCACGTTGAATCATATTGGAAGATTGATTTGACAAGCCACAGCAAAAAGGTTGACAACCCCTGTCATACATCATTCAACATTCGCTTGGAGTGAAGGAATGGATACACATAAAATATACTGATTTTATTTTGAGAAGCCTTTTTTTAGTTCTCCCAACATATTTCTGTGTAGGTCACATGTTCTCTGTTTGTGATTGTTATTCCTTATTTTAAAGCAACCAATGTTTTTTAAAAACACATTTACCTTCTTACAGCAGATTTTGAAAAATATTACGATTCACATTTGCTCTTTGAGCTTATTTAATTACAGAATGTGGAATCCCTGTCTTAATAAATTTTTTAGAAGTGTTAATGCCACTTACACAGTTAAGAAAAAGGTGGCTATACAGTACAATTTTAACATTCAAAAAATGTAAACAGAGAAAAATGAGTTTCACTAATATACATGACAATGTGCTTAATTTCACATATGGATTGCATTGATTTGTTTCATTATAAAGAATCAAGTGATGGTTTTACTTGGGAATATTGCAAATATTAGAACAGATGAGCAACTTGATAGAAATTTTGTAAGAAAGAAAAGTTGGTTTAAAGAGACCAAGTTTAACACTGCACAGATTTTAGTCTCATGACATATGAGAGTACAAAAAATACAACCATGAATTTATGCGTATATCAGTTTGTGGCCAAAAATATATGCAATTAGAAATCAGATTGAGTTATTTAAGATATTTGACAGTTGTGTATTAGCATCATTGCAACTAAATTGGCACCACATGAATCATGCTATTTTCCATGAAAATCTGATTGATATCAAGATAAGATTTACATGGCGCAAATTTTGCTGTGATGATGCTCATACACAAGTACCAAATTTTCATTAAGGTTACTAAAAAGATTTATTCTCCTTCAAAAAAAATTAAATAATACAACATTGAAAATACCACTATTAGTAATCAAAATCATAAATTTTATCGTAATCATAAAATCTTATCTGTTAGTATTTATATAAATTGATGTTTTACATAACATGAGTGTTTCATTTTAATATATTGCTAATTTTGATGACTTACTGTAAATACTGAGTTTGTTTACCCATTTTAAAAGTCAATAACTCACTGTATTTCATTTAAATATAACATTCTTATAATAATATCAGCATCCAGCACAGTGAATGTATTCATTTTTGACGACTGGTAGTAACATGATTTCATTCAATATTGATTATAGAAAACATTGTTCAAATTCATATAATGAAAGAAAAAAAAATCAAAAATTTATAATGCACAAAAAAGTACAAATATATATTTTTAGTAAAAAGAGTAGGTTGACAGTAGTGAGTATATAGTGAGCAGTTTTTGGTTTGAACATTACAGAAAGCATCACTTTCACATTTAGAGAGCATTTATTTCTGCTCATCTAAGTGTTCACAAACTATAAATACCTAATAAACCTATTAGAATTCTCCTCTTTCATAACCCAATCTAAAACAGCCTTATTTCCTCTTTTTCTCCAAGCAAAATAAAAAATCTTGTGGTTGTCTCACTTTCAAGAAATTTTCTTTCGCAAGCCATTCTAACAACCGGTGTTGCAGCAAGCAGGGTCAAAGGCGAAAATGGACGATGTCCAGTTGTCCCACGTTCTTTGCTTGACCGGTTTTAGGGTTGCCATGATTTAGCCACCGGGCTGGGCAATCCGGAAGGGTTGCCATATTGCAAAATTTATCACCAAAAATTTGGCGTTAAATTTTTTGTCGCCAAGCAGTGCACTTAACTAGGATCCAACCAAACCTCTCTTGAAAAAATCAATATACCTCTCAGAGATTCTTCAAAATTACCTTTTTCAAACAACTTGAAAAAAACAAGAATGACAATCACCTCCACCAAAAGTCTGTGTACACTTATAAAATAGAGCTTTTAAAGACCTTTTATTATGAGATTATTGCACCAAGTCATGTTTTTAAGTAATTATAAGCTTCTATAACTTATGAAGGATTTGAATGCTAGCGTGATTTCGTGACAGGTAACAGAAAAGAGATTGATATATTATTGAAAGAAAGATCACTATAGATCTTTGAAAAGGAAAAAATCTTTTAAAGTAATTACTGGAAATGTTAATGGGAGACATTCAACGATTCATAAACTAGGATGAATCCTAGCCCGACCCACGGTCATTGATAAAGTTTACAATTCGGCATCCCTGCAAAATTTAGGGAAATAATAATCCTACTCGGGACGCATTTTTCTTGGTTTTCCAGGATTTGAACAGTGTGCATTTTTTTACCAACGGTGATCTTGGAAGGAACGTTGTGTAAGAGATTTTTCTAGAAAGCTGAAAGTGAAGGAATGAGTGTTTTTTTTTTGAATGATACACTGCTAAAAGATGTTTGTTAGAGAGAAGAGGAGATTTATTTAAGATATGAGGTTTGAAAGTTTGTGTGATTCCATGGCAGGTAACAGAACAGAGATCGATGTATTATTGAAAGAAGAATCATCATAGATCTTTGGAAAAGGGGGAAACTTTTTAAGCAATTGCTGAAACTGTTAATAGGTGACATTCATTGATTCAAAAAATGTTTATTAGCTACAAATCAACTGAGATTTTAATGTCCAAGCCAAGATCCTGCTCTCCGTCTGCAGTATGATCTTGAGAATCGCATTTTGTAACACGCTTGCAAAAATAAATCCAAGACTATAAGCTTCACAAATAGCTAAAATTGTTGCTGAGATATTCCAAAAAATATGTGATTTCAACCACAATTAAAAGAGAACTGCAAAGGGATGGCTATCATGGCCAAGTTGCACTAAAGAAGCAATTTATTTCTTGAGATTTCTTCTAAGATAATGGATTTTGCCAAAGAAATACAATTTTTAGAAAAAAGTAGTATATTCAGATGAAAGTAAATTTTACATTTTCTGCATTAAAAGACAAAAATATGGAAGAAACCCTGCACAGAGTTGAAAACAGAGACTTTTCCTGACTGCCAAGCATGTAGATGGAGGCATTATAGTTTGGGGGAGGGGTGCACAGGAACCTATGGGGTTGTTAATCTAGAGCTTATTGAATAAACAGAGAACAAAACTGATTACTTGGAACATATTGAAGAGAAATCTCAAGGAAAATGTCAAGAAGCTTGGGGTGAATGATGATTTTTACTTCTAGCAGGACTGTGATACCCAGCACAAGGCATACACTGTGAAGTCATTCCTGTTCTATTATTTACCAAATCAACTCCATACGACACCCCAGTTCCAAAACTGAAGATTAATAGAGCATTTATAGGATTTACTCAAGAGGGGAATCAGAGAGTGCGCAATAACATCCAAAGAAATCTTCAAATGTATCATGGTAAAGATTGCAACAAAATAATCACAAACAAAACATCTACACTAGTTGAATACCTGCCAAATAAGTTCAGAATGGTTATCAAAAGGAAGTAGGACAGACTACAAGGTACTAACTTTGGTTCGATCCTAGGAGAGTCCACACCCTTGGCGCAAATTATTTTGGTTGGCGATAATTGTGTCATCTTGGTAACCCTACTTTGATACACTAGATATGGTAACCCTTACTATTTCTGGAATTTTCGTATTTTGTCGGCGAGTATTTCGAATTTCATTTAGTTGTTGAGTCTCTGGGCTGGAAGTATGGTTGCGTGTGTGAGTGAATATACTTTAGAATTTTTTACTTTGTTAAGTGCAAAAGGTAAGAAAGAATTGATTGAATGGTGTAAGAAGGAAGGATTGATTGCTTCGAGCTATGAATGTCCTAAATGTAATGATCGTCATGATGTAACATGGTCGGCAATAAAACGCTTTCTTCGAAATCATACCAACCACGCCGAAGGTATGTTCGACCATTACCCTGCAGAATATATATGGTGGTGCTCACACGATCATTCGCTTAGCGATGAGGCCTTCAAGGCTTTTTTAAAATCTGTTATGCTGTACCCTTCACTCGGAAAAGATCAGTAGTAAGAAAGCAAGTGCTGTTTTTATATTTTTTATCTTGAATGTTTAATTTCTGTATTGTTTATATTATTTTCATAACGCATCCACCTTGTCCCGCTATATTCACTTGCCGCCATTGTCGGTTTCGCTTGGCGCTTTTTTCGGCTTGTCGCCAAGGGTGTGGGCTCTCCTAGGATTTTACCCTAACTTTTAATTACAATCCATTATCGTAAAAGTTTTTTTCAGTGTACGCAAACTTTTGATGCACACGATTTGTGTCGTTCACAATATTTGTATTATTTTGTATTTTTTTTTTGTAACAATAGATGTGACTACTGCTTATACTACTTGAATTTATTATGTTAGAGGAATCAATTAAAGTTGTATTGAATCCCATAGACTCCATTTATTTAGCGATCTTTGCCTGAATATGAAAGATAATTTGGAGGTAAGTGTTAGCAATATGAATTAAAATTTAACCAAATACTATTAGTTGAAATCGTATACCATCGATAGAGAGACTTCGGTTTGACAATAAAGAATTAAAATACGCATTACTACTCAAACAAAAAAAAAAATACAGAGAAATAAAAAGAATATCAAACTTTACCATGCTACCTCATGCGATTTGTTTTGGATTTAGCATCCGTGTGAAAAAATACAGCTACGGTTGCCGTCAAACAGGAAAGTGATATCAAAACCTAGAAATTAAAAATTTAAGAGGGGAAACAATTAATTCAAAAACAAATGTTATGCTCGAATGTTCTGTTGCGAAGGTTTTGAGAGGATTTGTTATTTTATTTTCAAAATGAATGAAATTATAAATGTGATTTATTTAAGTTAAAATTTTATACGCATGTTTCTGGCAACGACTTCGATGTTTTGTTTCTTTTGTTTTCTTGCGGATTGGTGTTATCTTGTTATTTATGTTATTTTTGGTGGCCGGCAGGCGAGTGCAGATTATCTCGCCACTGTTTAACCGATTATCTTTTCGCTGGAAAATGGTAAGTTTCAATAATTAAGTTTAAAAAAATTTGGTGAATATAATAATACTCTCAGAGTACAACATATTCATTTTGAAACACAGCGCTGTTTTTTAACACCTGTTGGAATGAAATATTTTACTGTTAAAAATCCCCCCCCCCCCGATAAGCTATGATGTTGTAACACAAATATTTTGAAATAATTTCAGTACTTGTTTTGTGATGTAAAGATAAAATGTGTATGCATTTTCAAAAAAAGGTTTTGTTGGTATTATAAGCTTTATATTTATAAAATTTAATTATTTTTTTTAATGATGGGGTTATAAATATTAAAACTTACTGATTGAAAGAAAAGTTGGCTATCTCAGAGTTCATAATTATTGCTGTTGGATGAAAAGTTATCATTGATTTGTGATGCAGAAAATGCATTTTTAGGGTTCTTCTTAGTTAAGATATAGTATGTTTAAAGATAGTTATTTGAAAATAATTCATAACAAGAATAGCAATTTTCAGTTTGAAATAAAAAAACAACTCAGTTTTATATTTTTGTATCAAAATTAATTAATCACAGCTTTTTTAAATCAGAAATTGTACATTTCTTTGTGTATTTTTTAAAAATTTATTTTTAATAATGTATAAATAAATTATAACTTTTGATGAATAATTTTATGGTACTTTATTTGAAGATTAAAAAGTAGGCCAGTTGTCCATGTTAATACAGAACTGTTTATTAGTTCATGTTTACGAAATCTAACCTTGCTTGTCATGGTAAACTAGTGGCTGACATTTTTGTCGAGTCATGGGTTCAAATCTTTGTACCACTATAGACCTACCATATTTAGGCTGATGCATATTGAATCTGTCAAAGTTCAAAGTCCTCACATTGGTATGGGTGTTTGGAGCATTGGGTTGTTAAATGGTTAAAGATAGTTTTAAAAATCATGTTAAAGATTTTAAAATTTGGAAAATTGTTTTCTACATGGAAGGGGTAAAAATATTTTTATAGAATCTTTTGATACTTACGTATTAACATCACTGCAGTCAAATCTGCACTATACAAATGGTGCCAGGACATCATTACAGTTAAAGAAAGCAAGAACAAAAAAGGATTCGTACTTGTGTGTTTTACTTGAAGTAAAAAACAATCAATGAGATGGAAAATGGCATGATTCATGTGTTCAGTTTACTTATTTATTTTTTGATTTAAATGTGTTTATTAATTTTAACTAAATATATGCTAATATATTAAAATTCATGTCCTCTTCTTTTTTGTGACAATAAGAGATTAATGAATATGTGTTAGAATAATAAATAATTTTTATAATATTGCATGTACACTGATGGGAAAAAAAAGACAAGAAAGATTTGTGATAGATAAACAAAATTTGGGAGGCATTTTTATATATCTGAACGATGACATTGATTCAAATTTCGAGCTTAAGTGTGGCGCTGGTAGTGCCACTCAGAACTTGGAAATCAGGGTTGCTTTAAATGCATGCTGTAAAGTTTGTGAACATTATTTGTCTTTGAAATTTGATGTATTGAGTCGATGTTGATCAAGAATGCCTTTAAGAAGACAAAGCCATTATCAACAGTTCACTGAGTTGGAACAAGGCTGTGTAATAGAGCTACGAGAAAATGGATTTTTTTCCACAATATTGCAGAAAGACTTGTCCAGAATGTATCCACTGTGCATAATTGTTGGTAGCAGTGGTCAAGGGATAGTGCTGCCTCAAGAAGCCTGGGGCAGCCACTTGGCATTACCGAGAGGGAAGACTGCCATATTTGGCTTATGGCTGTGGTACATCATACTGCATCTACTGAAGAAATTTGAGCTACATTTGGTACCACAGTGACACAACAAAATGTTAGAAATTTGTTACTTCAAGGACAGCTCCGAGCCAGGCGCCCTACAACAGGTATTTCATTGACTCCTGGCCATTGCCGATTGCAATGCCAATGGTGCTAAGCCAAAGCTCATTGAAGGACAGAGTGGAGATCTGTTGTATTTTCTGATGAAAGCAGATTCTGCCTTGGTGCCAGTGAGGGCTGTCTGTTAGTCAGAAGAAGGCCAGGTAAATGTCTGCAACCAAACTGTCTGCGGCCTAGACACATTGGACTTACACCTGGAGTCATGATCTGGGGAGAAATTTCCTATCACAGCAGGAGCACTCTCCTGTTCACCTCGAACTCACTGACTGCAAATTTGTACATCAGTCTGGTCATTCAGCCTATAGTACTAACATTCATGAGCAACATTCAAGGGGGAGTTTTCCAATAGAATAACACTTCCCCTCACACTGCTGTTGTAGTGCAATATGCTCTTCACAGTGTTGACACATTACCTTAACCTACAAGATCATTAGATCTGTCTCCAGTTGAGCATGTATGGGATATCATTGGATGACAACTCCAGCATCATCCACATTCAGCACTGACCATCCTAGTATTGACACAAGTACAACAAACATGGAACACCGTACAACAAAGTGACTTTCGGCACCTGCATGATACAATGCATGCAGGTTTGCATTTAAAATTCTGGAGGTTACACCAGCAATTAATGTAACAGCATTTCACATTTGAAATGCATTTATTTTAGTTTAAATTAACCTGTGATCTTGAAATTTAAATCAAAATTTCATTACTGTACACTTGTTCTTAGTTTTTGGATTTTTTCCCCCATCAATGTATTTTCTTTTATACTTTATCTTTGGGAATTCATGTGTTATAGTCATCGGTTTGACAGAAACGTTACCTTTTTGTTGAATTCTGCAAACTTTTTTCTAAATTATCCTTATATTTAAGATTTTCTCTAAAAATGACTAAAGAATTTTTATTTAATTGTTAAATTATTTGAATTTTATCATTGTGCTTACACATATATCAAGCAATTTATGATTCCCGTAGAATAAAAATCTTCATTTACAGCTCCTTTTAAGTTTTACAAATACATTCATTTGAAAACATTGTTATTGTTTAGTATCCTTCATCAAGTTCTCACTTTATTCCAATTTAGTTGCCTTTTAAAGAACGATTTTTTTTCTTCTGTAAGTTTAGAGGATTAAAAAATCGTATAGTAGTCATCTTTCAAACTGGTCACAGGTGTTCTTAATCCTTGCTTTATAAAAAATGAGCAGTTATACTTATTTCTATGAAATAAAATAAACATCAGTTTGTTAGATGAACAACTGGTTGTATTCATTTACTTTTGATTTGATAAAGATAAAAACCTAATATATTTAAATTCTATAAACTGAAATTTCTTTTATTTTTCTTCAATTAGTTATTAATAATGATTTGTATTAGTTACTTAAGTCGCCTATTTCCAATTAAAATTTTTAACACCATTGCAGTTTAATTTGAAGTTTAAATTATAATCTTTTTTTTCTTCTTCTTTTTGTGTATTTTCAGAAAGGGATTTTTTTACTAAATACTACTAAATTAATTTAATACTAAGGGAATTGTTCTTTACTAAATTCTTTGTTACTCTTTAATGATATATATTTTTATGTATAGTTTTGATGTGTACTTAATAGTAATGTGAATGTAAAATATCATAAAGCACAATTCTTATTTATTCAAACTAATTTTAATTTTTTTTAAAAATATATTTTAGTGTAATATATTTTGACACAAAAGCTTTTATGCTATTTTTAGTATATATCAGGGGTCGGCAACCTATGGCACGCTTGTCAGTTGTAGCACATGGTGCAATTCTCTATATCTGTTTCATACCGCCAATAAACAAGTATCGCGTATGATTTCAGCTGAAAGTAGAATTCGGTTTGATGCATATCTTGTGCACTATAAACCAGTGCCGGTTTATCCATTAGGCTCTTGGAGCACGCACCCAGGGGCCCTGATAAGCTAGACTTAACCAAGGCTATCTTGAAGGACTCACTCAAGACAGCCTTGACTTACCCAGATTTTCTGGTAATAAATTTCGATCCTCCAGTGCCAGGGGGGGGGGGGCGAAATGAGCTTAAATCGGCACTGCTATAAACTATTTTTAATTTTACAACACGTTCTTAGTTTTATTGTGAAAACCTGCATTTTATTTGTTTAATTATTGCGACGATTCATACCTACGTGTTTAATTCAAATGGTCACAAAAAAGAAAGCTTGATGTTCGTGGTTTTCAAGACTCTTAGACGAATGAATATGGATTCGTACAACAAAAAGATTGTAATGTTATGTGTATTACTTCACACGTGAAGCGTACAAAGATATTTTAAACTATACATCAGGCTACATTTAAAAATGCCGATAAGAATCGTGGTTATAACAAGTAATATATATGTGAAAAAAATTATGTCAATTCCCACTTTGATCAACAAAGAAAAATTTTATTTTAGCTACTTTTCATTAAATAGTTACAATTTATATAAATATGTATATACATGACAGAATCACAACATTAACTGGTAATTAATTTCTTATTAATTATCATTAAAGTATCGTATTGCCATCCAAAACAATCGTGTATATAAAATTTCAGTTCAACTGAATGCTTTAAAACGTGAGAAAAAAAATCTTTTATTTTGACCCAAGTCGCTAAAAATGAAACGAACGTGGCTGTATCTGTAACTCTTTAAATAATTAGTTTCACTCAATTATTTTTAATTAAATTATCGTATTTTTACCCAAAACAATAGTGTATAGAAAATTTCAGTTCAAATGAGCGCTTAAAAATGTGAGAAAAAAAATCTTTTCAAGTTTTGACACTAGTCGCCAAACGGGTCGCTAAATCGCCAAAAATGATGCTAAGATGGCTGTATTTGTAATTATTTGAATAATTAGTTTTTATCAATTAATTTTTATTAATTATTAAATTACTGTATTGTCATCCAAAATAATCATGTGTATAAAATTTCAGCTCAATTAAACGCTTTAAAATGTATTTTATTAACGATTGAATATTCCACCAAGATAAATAAATAAATATATACAGAGTGTGAGCTAATAGAATTGAAAAAAAAAAAAAGCTGTTACTCTCTGGGTGTAATAAACGTCTTTTGTTAAATAATTGAAACCAAACCTAAAGCGACCAAAGAAGTTTCGTAATTGTTCGTTGTGTAGCTGCCAAAGGCAAACCTTTCACAGATGTCGAATATAAAAATGACTTATATTGGGATGTTAATAACTATCTCAAAATGATGCATAATTAATATATTACTCTAAATCTCTACTCTTGTGCTGTGTTCCCTAAATCTGTATGTACTGTTGCACAGGAATCAAGTTGTTTCAAATATTTCCTGTTGTGTGGCACACCACAGCTACAAGGTTGCCTACCCCTGATATAAACTAATAAAAATCTGCAATGTCTGTAGAAGTTATGGAGAAACGTATGAAAAGAAAATTTCCCGAACTCTTGGATTTTCCCCCTTATTAAGAAATATTCTCAAATAACGTACTAAAAAATAGAAGCGGACTTTCCCATCTCTTTTTATGACTTCCTGTCTGGAGTAGTTTGGTATACTGCAAAAGTATTCTATTTAAGTACAGTTTGCTATATATAAACGTGAAAATTGAAGACTCTTATTTGTTGCTTTGGTGTAGGGGCTCTTTTATTACTATTACTTCCTATAAATATGGTCATTTAAAAAGAAAATGAAATTTTTATTTATTTATATATATATATATATATATATATATTATTTTAGAGGCATATCACTTTCATTTTAACACAAAATGATACATTTTGAATGGATCAAAATATTTGAAAACTGAATGGAGGAAAAGTTGCTATAGAAGCATATAAAATTGCCAGAAATGCTTGAAATACTAAACATACCATACTATCAGTTTTCGATCTTTTAGAAGCTATTTATCGCTTATGTAACACAGTTAAAATGATAAAATGAATTAAATCATTTCATTATTGATTCATATGGGTTGATTATTATTGATTCAATGCTTATCATAATAGTAAAATGCTAGTTTTGTGTAAATGATCGTTATTTTACATTGGTGGAAAGTCATCATTAAAAATATAAAATATATTTGTTTATGTTTAGTAATTTGAGATTATTTTTAGTATTCGAGCAATATAAAAAAATATAATAATTACATTGTCGTGTTGAATACTTAAAATTACTTCAAAAAACAATTACCCTCTTACTACACGTATCATGCTTTGTGTTGATAGGAAAGTTTTTTTAAGCGAAAAGTTTTATTTTCACTTTATTTGAAGGAATATTTTTTAACATCTTTCAATTCATTTAGCAGCAATCATTTTAATGGTTGTAACATTTTAAGAAGTTGTTAAATGTAAAAAACCTGCATTAGGATATTTTTTATTTTATGTACTTACTGTGATCTAGAATCTTTTATTTAGAGAAAAAAAAAGCAACATTTTAAATAACTTATTTTATACTTTATATGCATGTATGTACATATATAATTACACTTTTTAAAGAATCGCCTACTAAACGATTAAACCAAAATAATGAATAACTAAAATATTTACATTAGCATTACAATAACATCATTTCTCTATCTAGAGAACTATTTCTTTTTAATCCACTATGTTTTGTGAAAAGAAATTTGAATTTTAATATGCAGATGAGAAAAGATTAATTTTAATATTTTGTTTGTATCGATATTTATTTCAATACACGTGCTTGGTTTAAGATGCAGCTGTATGGAAATCAGGGTACCTGATGAGTGATGCAAACACACCTGTTGCCATCGTCTCAGTGTCTTTTTTCTTTTCATTCTGGTAGTAGTGGTCGACCTAATTTTATACCAAAACTATATACCGTAAAATCCGGCGTATAGCGCGCACCTGCGTATAACGCGCACCCATACTTTCAAGCTGCATTTTTTAATTTTTAGGTATATTCGCCGTATAACGCGCACCCCCATTTTTACGAAAGAAAGAGAAATGTACGTGTACAATGCTGGTATGTGTTTTTAAGCCATTTTATTCGAGGTATTATCCCAGAAATTTGAAAAACAGTATATTTTTAGAATCAGAATCCTTTTTAATTTCATTAGGCAAGTCGTTTCTTTCAAATAAATAATAGTCCGCTCTTTGTAGAAGTCTAATTTTTCTTATGCTTATCTTTTCTCTTATTTTTGAAACTATCATTTTTTTATACCCGGCGTATAACGCGCACCCCTAAATTTCGACGTAATTTTTTGTGTTAAAAGTGCGCGTTATACGCCGGATTTTACGGTAGTTGAAATTTTTACTGGTGAATATATTATGCCAGATTTGAACAGATATATTTATAAACCTATCGAAATAATTACAAAAATTACTAATTCAAGTTCTTTTTTTCAGAAACACTGTTAAATATTTTCGTTTTTTTGGAATCAAATAAAACTATTTTTCTGCTACAGAAAAGATATCTATAAAACAAATAACATTTAAGGAGATTTATGTTTTTATTCTGTGTTTTATATACTTGTGAAAATATATA
>BMAV01002466.1:0-15850 GCA_019973955.1 Trichonephila inaurata madagascariensis | reverse complement strand
ATCTGCTTGTGTTAGATTAACTACAGTTTTATTAGTTTCGCAAAGTGGGAGACTCTTATAGTGAAAAAGGTATAGTGAAGTGGACACGCGTGTATCCAACAAAACTGGCTACTATGTAATTTTCTTTCTTTCTTTTCTTTCGTAGTTCATCTTTTAAAAATTTAAATCTGATCACACCCTAATATATTATCTCTACATTTATTTCAGGCCAGTCCAAAGATGAAACTGACCGAAGAAGAACGATCCACTAAGGTATCTCCCTTGTTGAATGCCGGTTGGTCGATGGTTGAGAATAGAGACGCCATTTACAAAGAATTCCTGTTCAAAAACTTCAATGAGGTATTCATTAAATATTCGAAAATTTTCGCCTGCAGATTCTTTAAAATGCGCTTTTGTTACATGCTGTCTGAATTTAATTTATTATTTTTTATAATGACTTTCCTAAGCGTGGAAATTGCACTGATTTCAGTGCAATTAATAATTACATTATATTTTGATGTGTACAATGAACGCGAAATTTAAATCATGAATCAATACATGTATACACATAGTTTCAGTTGAACGTATTTACACTCCATGTCTTCTAGAATTGTGTTTGTCTTAATAAGATAATATCTTTTGATGGAGATTCACACAATCAGTGATTGTATTGTGTTTGGAAAGTAATTTCGTTTTTTTCCAACTGGTGTTTTAATTCCGTTTTCTTTAACAGGTGTTTTTACATTTTAGCCGCATTGCCTTTATATATTTTGACAGCTGACATAACAAGGCTTGCTTGTAAAAAGTTCCACTGATTCTACGCAGTAAGTTTTGGTCGGTGCCCTATCAAATATGGAAAGTGAAAAGCAGCATTTTCGGCATATTTTACTTTTTCACCATCCGAAAGGTAAAAATGCTGTTCAAGGAACAAAAAAAGTATCCAATGTGTTTGGAGAAGATGTATTGATGGAATGCCAGTGCCAAAACAGGTTTGTAGAATTTAAATTTCGACAATTTTGATGTTGAAGATGCACCACGTTCTGAAAGGCTGGTAGGCCACTTGAAGTTGATGAAGATTCAAGTATTGTTGTTATTGTCGTGTGTTTCGTACTGGGATACATACGAAAGACGAGAGAAAGATTAACAGAAACATACAGTACAAACACAGAAGAATATAGACTTTTATTACAAACGATGATCCCAGCATAGAACAAAAGGGGTGCGGCTTTCCATTCGAGACTGGAATCCATTACAGGCGAAAGTCCGACTTCTTTTCCCGAAGATACATCCGTGCCCTATTCGGGATTCGAACCTGAGCCCACTCGATTACATGCCGAGTGCCATAACCACCATTCTAGGTAGAGTGGCAATAAAGGTATTAATTGATGCAAAAGGGCGAATAATAATTTCTGAGATCGCTGACAGATTAAATTTATCGAATTCGACCTTTCATCATTTGAAACGCCTAGATTTAATCTCAAAGCTCGACATATCGGTTATTTATGTTCTTATGGAAATAAATGTGGGCCGTGGCGTTGACGCCAGTGATTTGCTTCTCAAAGGAAAATGATCCCTTTTTGAAGCGCATAATCACTGGGGACAAGAAACGGGTTTTCCGACAACAATGTTAAAGGTAAGAGGCCATGTAGTAAAAAAAGATAAACTGGCTTAAAACGTTTCAAAAGTCGATATTCTTACGAAAACTAAAAGGTGATGGTATTTGTTTTACAAGATTTCAAAGGAATCGCTGATTTATTTATTTATTTTAGCTTCTACGAGACTGAATACAATCAATACTGAAGTGTACTGTCATCAGTTAGCCAAACTGAATGATTCACTTAAACAGAAAAGGCCATAATTGATCAATAGAAAAGGTGTAGGTTCCATGAAGATAATGCGAGACTTTCTACAAATTTGGTATCTTGCCAAAAGCTTTTACAGTTTGGTTGGGATATACTGCCACACCCACCATATTCTCCATATCTGGCACCTTCTGATTATTATCTGTTCTGGTCACTACAAAAAGTTTTAGGTGGTAAAACTAAAACTTCAAATGAGGAGGTCAAAAATCACCTGTATCAGTTTTTTGCTAGTAAGAACAAAAATTTCATGAGCGTGGAATATTTTGCCAGAAAGAGGGCAAAAAGTATTGGACCAGAATAGATAATATATAATTCAACACTATATTTATTCACTGTAAGAAAATCGTCTTTCATTTTCATAAAAAAAACAACTAAAGAACGAAATTATACTTTCTGAACAATTCAGTAATTAAAAAAATGAAAAACTCTTGTAGAAAATATAGTGCCTGGGTATTCTATAATTATTATAACCATGTACTGTGGTTTTTGTCAAACTAGTCACTTTTTTGTCCATTTAGTTGCATCTAATAATTAATGGGACCACACAAACGCTTCCAAAAATGTGCAGTTAATGGGCAAGAAGAAAATACTACTTATTTATGCATTTAAGAAAAGTAAGGACGTTAAACATATCATCAGGGGTGTAGCTACCGCTGTATCAGTCATATCAATGATACAGGAGCCCCGAGCTACAGGGACCCCAACTTATGTAAGCAAAGCAGCATGGAATTTAAAGGTATCAAAAAAAGGGCATCCAAGAAAGTTTTGATACCAGGCCCACTTAGGTCTAGCTATGTCAGTGCATATCATACATCAATTCAGTTTGGAATTCCGGAAGAATTGTTTAGTTGAATTGGAGTTACCTGTTTAAAATCTGTAAATTAGTGGTCCATTTATTTGGGTATCAACAGGAATCATTATTAAAATGGTTGTACTGTTATGGAATTCACATCAATCCCCCCGGTTTGTGTATGGCTTTAAGTTGAACATTAATGTATTTATCATCAGCATTATAAGACTAGTATATTAACATTTTTTTTTCTTAATTTGTGTTTGTGGATTCATTAACTAATTTATATAATTCATGTTTTTATACATCAGGCTACAATATCTAATGATTGCTCTTCCTTACATTCTATCACACTATATAGTTAATGTAAAGTGTTTATATGTTTAAAATGGGTTAAGTTATTGTAAATGCTTTAATGAATGAATTGCCCTTTTTATTTCAGGCATTTGGATTTATGTCTCGTATCTCAATGCAAGCTGAAAAGATGGACCACCACCCTGAATGGTTTAATGTTTATAATAAAGTTCAAATAACTCTCAGCAGCCACGATGTCAGCGGTTTGTCCAACAGAGATGTGCGACTCGCAAATTTCATCGAAAAGGCTTTCGAACCCTTCAAGGTAAAATGAAGGACTTGAAGTAATGCTCAAAAAATCAATGTTGCATTTAGTCAGTCTGTGTTCCAGATCTATGTGCCTTGATGTGCTTCAATTTTAAGAAAAACTCAATGAAATCTTCAATCTGAGTTCACCTGCTGTAGATTTGTTGAAAGAAATTCAAAGAATATTTTATTTGATTATTTTTCTCAATTGTAAAATAATATATATGTATATTTTCAATCTTGCAATACTATTATTTTGTATTTTTTAAATTTTTATTTGTATAAACTAATATTCTGATTTATCTTAATTTAAAAATCAGTTTTAAATACTTCAATTTCTCTGTGTATGTTATTTTTGCTGTCACGCATGAAAAAGAATGTTAAGCAAATGTTTAAAGTTTTACAAACTGTCCAATGTTAAATGTGTTAGAGCTTTCACTGTCTTTCTTTTTTTTTTTAATTGTTAAGATAGTGCTTGCTAAAATGAATATTGCTATTAAGATATCAGTGTTTATGCGTAAATACTTCTGTTATTTCTACATTTGTAGTCAACAATTCTACGTTTTTCAAAATATCAGCAATTTCATTTTTGTTGTTATTTTTGTTGAGACATTAATTCGTGCACTGTATTTATAATTTTTGAAATTTTTTTTTAAAACTGATACTTTAATGTATTTTTTCATACATCAAAAATATATATTTATTTCATAAATTAATTTTTTGTGTAAATAAATTTTTGTATTTCAATGAGTAATGCAATTGTGCTTGAATGTTAGAAAACTTCATCTGAATGCATCGATGTAATTTATTAATTTTTTTTTAATTATAATCTTTGCAAAATTCATTAATAAATTTTATAAAGTTTGTTTGAGTTAATTACTGTGGAAATATCAATATATTTGAGAATATATTTCAATAAAATGATCTTCAATTGATATTTTCATCAGCTTCCATAGCAGTTTTAGAGTGTTTATTTACACACACATATTTGGTTGAGATATTTATGTAACAGATCTTGTTTATATAATTGCCGTTAAAACATAAGTTAGTGATCTTGTTTCACATGTTATTAAAATAGGTTATTTGCCATTATGCTTTCCATTTTAATTTACTTCTAAAAATCTGTAATTTCCTTTATAAAATCTCTGGTGATTTAAAGATGTATATTTATATAATTTCTTTTGTGCCAAATTTGTTTAGTAAAATTTGAAAACACATGTGTTTGTTTTATGCTTTCCATATCACCCTTCCACTTTATTTAAAAGATATTATAATTACATCACTGCTCTTATTTGCAGATATTATTGGGGCAGTGAATATATTACAATTTTTAATATCAAACATTAATCAATTTAATAATTGTATTAAAAACAAAAATTTTAACTTGTTAAATATTTTTTGTATAAATTATGCTTGATACCATTATAATTATGTTTAATAAAATTCTTCACTCAAAACATTTTCTCTAAAAAAATTTAAGTTTACTTCATCTGTAATAACTTAACTGTTTTAAGACAAAACAAAATAAATATTCTTTACAAAATTTTATATTTGTAGTAAAATGTTATTCAAATTTTATTTAACTTTCTGTTCCATATCATTTGTCAGCATATTTTAAAATTTTTTAGTTGAAGATATTTTTTTAATTCTGCAAAAAATAATTAGTAAAAAAGTAGCTAATATAATGTTTGTTTCTATATATTTTAAAAGTTTTCTGTTAATATAAAAGTTTTTAAAGATGCAATATTAGGAATTATTAAACATAATTAAAATCTTCAATACTTAAATAATTAAATGTCTTGTGAATAAAAGGCATACAAAATAAATATATGGAAGTTGTTAAAATAAACAAAAAGAAGTTATATATGTATACATGAAAAAATAAATCTCATCTAAAAAAAGGTGAATATATATAAAATTGATTTTTTAACATTTTTAAACTAAAAGCTCCAAAAATTATTTAAGTTTTGATATTTTTATTTTTTTCTCTATAAAGTATTTTTCAAAATGTTTTCTTAAAAAAATTTTTTTTGAATACTTAAATGTCGGTTCTTTCTCCAGGAAAAATTAAAGGACTAGATAATTACTGTTTTCCTAATCCTTTGAAAATTTTGAGAGAAAAATAAATGACTTGAATAAAGAATTTTAACCAACTACAGAATAATTGTTCTTCAAGGAGAAGCATCTATAAAATTTAAAGAGTGAGGGAGAGGGGGGGGGGGATTTAAATGACTTTCTTTTAGAGAAATTTATTAGACTAATTTATCAGAAAGAAATTTTTTAATAGACTGAAAGAAATTTGAATAAACATCTAAAGCCATACTTTTTTTTCCTCAAATTGCACGTTAGTAAGAACATGTTTCTTAAAAATGCTTTTAGAATCTGTTTTTTTCCCCTTTCTTTTTGTAAAAAAAGTATGTTCCTAGACAACAATACTGAAAATGATGTATACTGTATATGAATATTTTCGTCGTTATTTTTTATTAGACAGATAGTTTTATTTTCCTTTGTGCTAGTGATTTTCATGAAGAAATATTCAGAATTCAGTTTCTGATACACTAATACATTTTAAATTGTAAATTATTAAAATTTAATTGGTCTTTTGAGGTAAGTAGATTATATATATATATATATAGAATTCGGTTTTAATTATATGAAATGCTTTTCATATTGTTTCTTGATTTTTATATATAATAATGAAATGTAATAGTAATATAGAATTATTTTTATAAAAAATAGTTAAAATTAGATATCTATAAATATTTTAATCTTAGATAAATTTTGGAGCAAATTTTGTAAATACCATCTTTTTCTTCTCTCTTGCAGTGAATTACTAATGATTTTTTTTAAAAAAAATGTGTGTCTTTATATTTAAATATTGTTTAGATTAAGGAATGTAATATGAGAAAATTAACATGCCTAACATATATATATTATTTATTTTGAACTGCAATAATCCTATGCCATGAAATCTATTCATATTTTCAAATTGTGTGGTTCGGTAACCGCAATACTATTAACTGGGTTACACATGAGGGGAAGGGGTTCATTTTCATCTAAATTATGTGAAATTCTATGACCTTTTCATCGTAGAGTTACCATTTTTTCAAATATGAATGTAGTAGTTTATGATAAATATATATTCAAAGAAATGTGTAATAATTAAAAAATGTATTATTTTAATATGTATTAAACTGAGAATATTATGAAATTCTAATTGGCAAGTTTTTTTCGTTCAGAGTAGAAATTATTTCAATATTTATAATTCCTTCTCAGGAAATTTTTGATTCTTATTTAATACTGGGATGACCTTTATTCTTTACTTTGTGTAATTTATATAGCTTTTCTTAATAAGGAATCTACTTAACTAGTGGCATAACGGAGAATATGGAGGGGGGGCTTTAATATTTCATCAATTGGTTTAATATGGATGAGGCGTCAGTCAGGTCGTAGGCCCCTAGAGTTATGCCTTTCCCTCCCCGAAATGCGGGGGTGTACGTTACGCCACTGTATGTAACCCTTAATAAGTTGTATTTTAGATGGAAAATATCTACAATGTGAATATCTCTCCGAGTAATTCAGAGATGGCGCCACGAGTCATTTAACAAATTGCACGTTTTTTCAGATGTCAATTCGACTTCAGTTTTAAAAGTTAAATATTAACAAATTTGAAAATTTTTTAATTTTATTCACACACAATGCTGAATTTTTAGTATTCATCTTTTTACAAAGCTGCTGCTAATTTCTGGTCTGCGTTACTAAAATAACATTATTAAATATCGAACTTTGTTGCATAAAATCCTCAAAATCTTCCGTCTATTTCCCCCCTCCCCCAAATATATCGGCATTGTTTCCTAGAAAATTAATTTTTTTGTTAAATCATTATTATTGCAGTGATTACAAGTACTTTATTTAGCTCTCATCATACGAGAAATGTTTTTAAAAAATGTAAATTTGAGACTAGTGGCGTTTTAGTTCCAAGCCTGATCTTTCAAAGGATACATGCTTACCGTCTGTCAGGCATTGGGCCTCCTGAATCCTGCCCTCCTCCACAATGCAGGGGGTTTCGGGGATGTACGTTACACCACTGTTTGAGGCAGTGGCGTACATATGTCTCTCTTATAAGGAGGGGGATGTAGTGTAAAGAACACGCGCCCGCAGATGAGAAAGCGCTGAAGGGATAATCTCTATGGTAAAAATTAAGAATCTATTGGTCTGTGTAGGATTTAAACCTCATCTCTTCGGCCCCCCCCCCTTCCTTGTGTGTGCAACTTAGCTTCAGAAGTTCGTACAAATATCTTTATTAATAATTTTTAATCGTCTCCAATTTTTTCATTAAATCCATTTAATGCGGCCTAAGAATAAAGTTTATTCGAAACATTATCACGTACATCCAATTCTCTTTTTATTACAAGCTTTTATTTAACTTGCAATGTAATTTGTTCGGGTGGAATCTTAAAACTCAATTTTGAAGCTGATGTCTTTCAACAAAATTGAGCTGAAATTTTGTATTCACGTTTAGTTTGGATGACAATGCATGTTTTGACCATTTATATTCCGATATCGCAATTAATTAAAAAGAGAAAATTAAAAACCTTTTACCCCTGTTAGTTTTTTATTCTGACGAGCAGCTTATCGGATTGAGCTTAAAGAAGTTCCGATTTTTCGACCTTTTCCAAAAAACCGTCTTATTCTTCCAACCAACCACAGGAGAGACGATTAGAAATTATTTCGGTCAAGACTTGGTGTAATAGTAGTACTTTTAGGTGTTCAACCCTAATGAAATTTCCGTCAGGGCCAGTAAACGGAAAAACGCTGAAATTCATGCTTAGCTTTTATACAATTAAGTTTCATTTTTTTCACCGGTCCAGTGGCTCGGTTGGCTAATCGTCTGCTTTGAATGCGGGTGGAGCCGAGATCGAATCACGTGGGAAACTTTTTTCTTTCAATTCCTTTAATATCTTAAAATTAAATAAATTATATTTATGAAAGGTTTATTAAATATTGAATGATATTTATGTAATTATTTGTATTTTATAGAGTAAAAAATAAATACTTTTATTATTTAAAATTAATTAATTAAAATTACTTAAAATTATGAAAGTTACATAAAATTATTAAAAATTAAAATTACTTAAAATTATCAAAACTTAAAATTAATTGAAATTACTTAAAACTATTATTAATTAAAATTATATTTAAAAGTACTATTAATTAAAATTATTTAAAATATTTTTAATTAAAATGAATTATTTATTAAAATTATTTAAATTTAGTATTGATTAAAAATAATTAATTAATATTAATTTGAAATATTTAATTAATATTAATTAAAACTATTAAAAATTATTTAACACATTTATTAAAATTATTTAAATATTTTTAAAATTAAAATAAATTTATTAAAAAAGGACTTGTTAAGTATTTCCTTATAATTATAAAAATAATTAATTCAATAATATATTTCATAAATTATTTTACATTATATATATATAATTTTTGGTATAGTATAGTATATATTCACATCATAAAACTATTTGTAAATAATTTTTATGTGAAATATCATTTAATATTTATATATATTTTATTATAAATATTATTTTTATTTATATAAAAAATATATTTATTTAAACTTTATATAAATATTTATTTAATTACAGTAATTTTTACTTTTATAAAATGTAAATATCATTCAATATTGTAAACCTTTCATAAATAATTTATTTAATTTTAGAGAAATAATTAAAAAGGTGAAAGAAAAAAAGTTTGCCGCGTGATTCGTCTCGGTTCACCGCATTCAAAACGGGCGATTAGCCAACCGAGCCACTGGACCGGTGAAATAAAAATGAAACTTAATTGTATAAAGCTGGCAGATTTCGATATATTTCTCTCCAGATTGGCTGGCCATTCGACGGAATTACATTAAAGGGTTGAACACTGAAAGGAATACTACTATTACACAAGTCTCGACCCGAAATGGGCTGCCAGTGGTACCTCCTTGTCAGACAAAAATAAGTATATAATCAGACAGATGTTTAATTTCACCTCGATGCGTGGTATAATTCTTTTTAAAAAAATTATATTTTCTATTTTTTACGATTTTGCTAAAATGAGTCAAAATCGATGTTTTCATGAAAATGACTTCTAAATCGTTCCGTATGAATTTTTTTTCTTGTAAATGTATCGATATTCTGCACTAAGAAAGTTCTGACTTTTCTCTTTTAGAATCAGTCATTTAAAAATAAAATGCCGAAAACTTTTTTTTTTTTTACGATTTTTCAAAAAATACTCAAATTTTTATTAAAACATTTAAACTCTTCGTCATTTTTAAAGATAACCGCATGAAACTTTTTTTTCGTTTGCAGGATAGTATTATCCAAATTCTGCACAAAGATTGAAAAAATTGGTTTAAAATTACGAATTTTATTTATTTATTTATTTATTTTTTGTGTGTTTTTCACTTTTAATATAACATAGTAAAAGCTAAAAAAAAAATAAATAAATAAAAAAATAAAGAGTTTTAATACATATATTGATTAATTTTGCTTTTAAAAAAATGAAAGAGTAAAAACTGTTGAAAGGCCAATCAATGCATTGTTTGTTGAACTTAAAAGGAAGAAAATTCTCCGGTAGGCGGAATTTCAATACCGCCTACTTTGACTTATTCCCGGATTTCATGAATGAAGCATCCGGCCTATATTTTGACACCCCTTGTCGCAAGATATGGCGCTTATGTAATTTTAATGATTCAATTGACAAAAATTGGTTAAAAAATCAAATCTAATTTTTTTAGCCTAAATTATTCTTTATATACTTTTCTATAGCTTGACAAAATTTGAAATCTCTTGACTTAAAAAACGCAGAATTCTGATAGCTTTTACGTTCGTTTTTATTCGCATCCTCTACGGTTAAAACTTTAGATTTGCTATCATAGAACGATAAGTACTGGTGTAACTGCATTTTAAAATGCTAAGGTTTTTGTTTTGCGGCTAGTAACAGAATTTTTTTTTATGAATTGCTAACAGTACATGTAGCAAAAGTTAGGATGTATTTTGAATTAAATCAATACTTATATTTTTTAAAAAACAATTGAACTCAGAATTTATACATTTTTTAAGGAATTTTCAATAAATGTTCATAAAAAGAAGTATTGAACGAATACCAATTATGTTGTAGCAAAGAACATACCAACTTTTGTTATACATAGTTTGACGTACTTGTAAATCAAATTTCATGCGTGTACGTAAAGTTTTGTAGGAGGGGTAGCATTTTAAAATCACACTTCACGAATTTTAAGTTTTTTACCTTAAAAGATTGATGAAATTTTGAGCACAAAATATGTTTCATATAGTATACACACGTAGGAGGTAGCAAAAATTGGAAATCCTTAATTAAAATTTTTTGTGTAAATCGTACCTCTTAAGTGATGACTTGACCAATAAAATACAAAGTAAAAAAAATTGATAACATATTTTGTTACTTAATTTCTAAATCCATGTAATCTATAAATAGTAAAAAAAAAAAAAAGAAAAAAAATTTTAAGATCTTTTAACTGAAACTATAAAGGAGATAGTCGCAATAAAATAACTTGAAAATGTAAATGCAACTATTGCACACGCATTTAAACTGATCAATATCAGAACACTAGTATCGGCCACATTTGGATATCTCGAACAGTAACTGTCTTACAAATTAAATTGCATTACTTTTCGGAAAGAAGTAATTATATCATTACAGTTAAATGCCCCATTATAAGTACCAGCAATGAATGGGAAATTTCAGAATTAGACTTTTTAAGCTAAAAAAGTAACCACATACTCTTAAAATAAAGTTACTTAAGCCATCTGCGACTTCTTAATGTCTTTTTCGACTGAAATAATTTATGTGCTGTTAACAAAAGTGGTGGACGAAAAAACAGGTAGGCTTTCATTTATAAGCTGCGCTAATGACTTCTGAATTCTTTGGAAATTAGAACCCATTGTTACAAGATTACGTTAACTTTTTCTAGCGCATTACATGTGTTCCATTTTAAATTAAGAAAGCGAACTCGCGTTTAACATTCGTTCTTGTTTAAAAAAACCATGGAACTGTAATGTCCTAGCCATACAAGTGATGAGACTTGATATATATATATTGAGGGTTTATTTTCAAACACACAGGACTGTTTACAGACATTAAATATTTACACTATTTATACGTTTTAAGTAAAAATCGTAGATAAGAGAAGTTCATGATATTTGTAGAGAAAATAAATCAAGTCGGTGTGGAATTCAACCTCAAAACTCGTTTGTAGATTTTGCAAATCTAAATTACGCTCGCTGGGGGAGATAAAAATACAATCTCTCTCATCGAGAGGAAATGTCTGTCTCCAAATCTCCATACTACGCTAACGGATGGAGCACAAAAAACTTGACCTCTTTCGTCGAGAGGTAATGGCTGAATCCAAATGTCCACACTACGCTCACTGGCGGAGCACACAAAATCGACTACTTTCGTCGAGAGGTAATCAGTGACAGACGCTGGCGTGGCACTCGCTCATGCGCAGTGCTTCGGATCAGTCTGCGTTGCCACCTAGAGTATCAGAACGGGTCTAGAGTTCGTTACAAAACATATAAATACACCCACTTTGTGAATTCAGAGATCCTTTAAACTTGTGGTAATATCATTGAGCATTTGAAGATTTCCTTTTTTTTTTTATTTATAATCAAAATCTGATACACAGTCGGACCTCGATTTAACGAACCCCCTGTTTAACAAATTTAGCGATTTAACGAATTTTTCTTTCCCGACAAAAATGATAGCAAAAACTTCTATTAAACGTGTAAAAAACCCAGATTAAACAAATTACTTCAATAGCTTAATTTTTTTTTAAAATAGTTTTTGTTAGAAAAAATTGGACTTTTTTTCAAATGGCATTCTTTTTATCTTAAACGAAAAAAAAAAAAGATTTTTTGCTTGAAAAAATTCGGCAAGGGTACAGAGCGTTATTAGACTTTACAGGTGAAGATGTGAGTCAAGAGTGTAATCTATCTTGTAAGTTTTGAATAGGACAAGAAATTCCTTTCTTATCTCATCCTACTCTACAACGCAGTCGAATATTTTAAGATTTTAACGAGAATGTTACAGTTGATGATGGACTGCTTATATGTGAACCTGAAGTTCAGGAAACTGTTGCTTTGTCGGAACCAAAGCATAGTGATTCTAATTCAGAAGTTGATAATGAAACTCTTATTAAAACTGTTACATTTTCTGATGCTTTACAATGTTTGGAAACTGTGAGAGCAAAGCCGACTCTAGCAATTTTGCCGCCCCGGACAAAAATGGAAAATGCCGCCCGCTCTTCAAAGTAAAAAAAATCATAATTTAAAAAGGAAACATTTTCACATAGATACACACCTATATATATATACAATTTTACGTCTTAAAAAATACAAAATAATTCCAAATTAAGGACATAATTATTATCTGTTATTATTTCAAACGAGTAAAATGTAAGAGAAGGAATTGTCCATTCCAGCAGGCCAATTTCTTCGAAAAAGAGTTAACGGATGTTGGGGATCCCAAGTGCTTATTTCAACTTATAGTAACTACATCCAAAACTAAAAAACAAACATCTTCTGTGGCTCTCCACAAAAAACTTATTACTCCTGTCTTCTTTTAGATAGCTGACACCAAACATCGTTTGAGTGAAAGGAATGTCCGTTGAGACCCCACTCCAGGATGGGGAGAAAGATACTAGTGAAAGATGTGTAAAAATATCAAATTTTGTTATTTAAAATATATTCCTGTCTAAGACCATTCAAGTCTCAATAAAAATAATAAAAAAAAAAAAAACTGACATTAAACATACAGTGTACAAAATAAGGAAATTAAATACATTAAATAAAATACCAAATTCACACCCTATAATATTTCAGAAAATATATCAAATTTTCGGTAACAACAACAACAAAAAAAATATATAATTTTTCAAATTCGATCCCAAAAACCGCCCCGGCTGTTCGTTTTTCACCCTAAGAGCCTCCCCTGGTGAGAACATACCTTATACAGCAGGATGTAAATGATGCAATATTTTTTTCCTGTATAAAGTCGAATAAAGAAAAAACGAATTCGAGTCAGGAATTAGAATTAGCTTAGAATTCAAGGTAGGAACATTATATTCTGAATGCGAATATATTATTATTGAGAGTAGGTGGATATAATTATATAGATAAGTGATCCAATTGCGTGATCTGTGTTAACTACGGCTACGTGTTTTGGTTTATTCTCACTTAATACAAGTTTGTTCGATATATAAGTAATTTAAGTTAAACTCTTAATAAAAGTCATATTAAGAATTCTAAAATGTGTTCTTTGACGGCCACGATTAAGTGAAACGAAGGATAGATGCAAATAAGATAACCTTTAAAAGGACAGAAGTTTTAGTAAGCACGATGGCAATTTAGAGAAAGTTTAGTTCAGAAAAGATAGAAGTGTTAATTGACGGCCTAACCAAGAATCCCGGAACTCTCGCCATTTAATTCAAGGTACATACCATTGTACGCGAGCCTAGATGAATATCTGAAGTGGATTGGACCGTTGCTTAGAATTCAAGGTAGGAAGATTATATTCTGAATGCGAATATATTATTAAGATTGAGAGTAGGCGGATATAATTATATAGATAAGTGATCCAATTGCATGATCTGTGTTAACTACGGCTACGTGTTTTGGTTTATTCTCACTTAATACAAGTTTGTTCGATATATAATTTAAGTTAAACTCTTAAAAAAGTCATATTAGAATTCTAAAAATGTCTCATCATTTCGAGAATCCACACCTCTAACACGCTGAAACCCACGATATGGTCACGAAGATCGACCATATCACACATTTATTCTACTTTTAAAAAAGCATGTTGATAACAAAATTGATAGATTTGATTGCTTTATTGGTAGAATTTCCCACTAAATTTTTAGTACATTGTTCTGAAATAGCTAAATTTCTAAGGACAATAGGACATGTTCGGGCCACTCAGAAAAGGTCGGCAGGCCACAGGTTGAGTATCATCGAGTTAAACTGTTAATAACTTCCAAAATTATGCTCTTGAGATTTCGTATCAAGATTTTTATGGAGTAGGGTTGTTAGCTCTACGCCCAACCACCGATCATAGAGGTGAGATCCCTAATATAATCTACAGTTGCAGGGTAGGCGACTATACCCTCGGATACAGGGTACCCATTTTAGTCACCTTCTACGACACGCATGAGCTACGTTGAAACTATTCTCACATCACAACATTGTTTTCATTAAATTTACAGAGTTACTTGCGTAGAAAGCTTTTAATTCTTCAAAAATTCTTAGCATTTGAAGAGAAATTATGCTTCAGAGACAATGGTTTTTCTCATTTCATCAATTGAAGTGTTTTAAAATACTTATTTACTTCTCCATAAGAAAAATTCGAAATAGTTGAAATTGAATTTTTTAAGGAAATTTCAAATAACTTTTCAGTTTTTAAGAAGGAAATTTAGAGTTTTAATATTTGATCCTTTATATATAACTAATAGAATAAAATCATCGGTTACTAAGTTTTGCTAGTGATGAAATAAATATTCTCAATGTTGATAAAAGCGTTTAAATATAAAAGTTTGCTAAAAATACAAAAAAAGTACTTGTAAAATAACAAAATAGTTTTAAGCGAATTCGCATTAAATGCAACAATTTTGGAATTTAACTCGGTTCTAAGGACTAAGAAAGAGTTCATTATGGCAGGAAAACCGTTTTCATAAAATCAAAGCTCAATGAAAAATAGCTGACGTTTTTTTATTGAATGGCGCATCCCATAATCAAGTGACTAGTGATTGGTTCAGAATAGAAAATATTTCATATTCGGCCATTTTGGTCGATACGATTAGAACATAATACATCTCGTTTTATTACAACGCGCGGACACGGTTCTTTAACTTATGTAAATATGTTCCATTATTATTTTTTTAAAAAAATGTAAGGTATTTCAGTTCATTATATTCATTCAGTTCTTTCACTTAGACATCTTTCATAATGAATATATGTAATGAATATATATAAAAATTTGAATAAAGCCCAATAATAAGCCTCACGAACAAGAAGAAAGTTTTTTGAGGTATACTACTTTTTGAAAAACCAAGTGTTATATAGATTACATGTTCTTACATAGTTTTACTTTTTAATACATTATTTAGAAGCAAGATTAGAAAAGTTTTAATGTTTTTTGACTGAACGTTTATGTTTTCTTTTATGGCAAAAAAAAAAAAAAAACCACAGTGTTTTTTGAAATTACTTTAACCGAAATCATATTCCATTTCAAAACAATAATTTCACATTTTTCTAAATAAGAAAAAGGCTGATATATTTTACCATTAAAATACCATAATTTTAATAAATAAGCTAAATAATAGTCCAGAAAAACTCGCCAGAATAGAAATGTTTTTTTTTTTAACATTTTTTTTATTTTTTAGTTCAAGCAAACGATTCCTTTTTCATAGTTTTCACTTTTCTACAAAATCTTAAAAGCGCGCGTGACAGTTACATTTATTTTTACGAAACGATTGAGCTGAGAATACTTTTTTCACGTACACCGGATTCATCTGGAATCAATTTAA
>BMAV01002465.1:0-38315 GCA_019973955.1 Trichonephila inaurata madagascariensis | reverse complement strand
TGCTCTATGTGAAAATTCCGAAAATGATCTTCCTTTATTACAAGCATAAAACATGTCACATTCTTTTCCCATTTGAATTGGTTTGAACTAATTTTGCTCCTGTTTTATATTTAATATGAACGGCAGTTTCATTATCTAGCGTTTCATATAATTTATCGCTAACAATCAACTCCTTTAAAGAATTAAAATCATTTACATTTCTCAAATTACAGTATTGATCCCAATTGGTTAACAAACGAGATGCAAACTGAACATGCATTTCATTTGGCATTCGTTTCGCTTTTTGAAAATTTTTCAAGCAAATTAGAGGTGTTTGCTCAAATTCTCTTAGAACTAAACTTTTTAATTTATCATAGTCGCTTATTTCTTCATCTTTTACATAAACTAAAATATTTTCGGCCTTCTCTCCTAGCAGATTTAACAGAATTTCTCCCTTAAATTCATCCGGCACATTTTTGGTTTTAAATGAACGCTCTAAATAAGAGAAAAATAAATTCCATCCCTCTTGTTTTTTAGGAATCGGAAGAGTCAACGTACGAACACTTAGAATAAAATTTTCTATCTAAGTTTGCTTTGTTTCGGGATTTGTACGCTGCAACTTATTGCTACCCCTTTGACATTCCAATTTTGCCCTTTCTAAATTTTTTTTTTCCCAATTTAACTTTTTCCAGATTTATTTTTTCAAACTCAAGGTGCGATTCTGCCGTTAAACGCGCTTGTTCTTTCTTTGATTTTCTATCCGCAATAATCGAATCTAAACAATCATCAATAAGCTCTTTATTGGTTTTATACTTATCGCTATTTAAAATTAAATTTTTTAAATCTAACACTTTCATTTCTGGGGTTATTTTCTCCCCAATTCATCCGCAATTAATATTAATTCTTCCTTTCTAGCTCCGTGAAACTGATTAGAAAAGAATTATACCAAATGAATTAATTAACCCAGAAAATTTCGTAAAAAAAAAATCTGCTGAATTCGCTCAAAACGATGCAAAAGGATTGCCTACTTCGTAGTTCCTTTTGATGTCTTGACTCCTTCAGGCGTTTGATCCTGGCGTTAATGCGCCAATGTGATAAGTTGTGGAAAAGGTGTAATGTTGTTGTAGTTTCACCAACAGAAATATTCTTGAGGACAGTACATTTATTTACTATGAACATGAAAATTTTTAAAATAAAAGGACTCACGCGGGTAATATTTCAAAATGGCCCCGACCTAACGCGCCGGTGCCGAGAAGCTATATCTATTACACACAAAAGAACACGTTCTTACCGGAGGGGACCACAGTACGCCTCCTGGTGACACTACACTACACTAATACAATAAATAAATAAATTATATTTTGAAAAAACTAAAAAACATGCTTTTATAGTGAAACGAACAACTAAACTATGCACCCATCCCGGTTTTAGGGTTGCACTTCAATCTTTTAGTTGCTAAATCTGGAATTAGTCGCCAAATCTAAAAACGATATGATGAATTAGTCGCCAAATCGAGAAACGATCTAATGACTTTGTCGCCAAATCTCGTAAATCCTTAAAATCCTTAATTATTAAAATCCTGATCAGGACAATAAAACAAAATTTTGAAATTATTGTATTGCCATGGGTCCTTGACAAGTGTGCAAAATTTCGAATCAATCTGACCTTTTAAAGTGGGTAAAAATCGAGTTCAAAGATTCCATTACATACAAGTGAAACTTATAAAAACGTGTTAAAAAAAGAAGAAAATTATGTAAGATTTTAAGGAATAAAGAAATTTCAAAACGACATTAGCAAATTTTAAAATTTTCGTATTAAATTGTGTTTATTTGTTTTATGAAAAATGCTAAAATTTTGATATGCTAATTTAAGATAAATATATTTATATCCCTAATGAACTTTTAATTGATCGATTTCCGGATCAAAGTGATGCAGATAAGATATCCATTTACTGTCACCCCTTTTCAGGAATCTTGTCTTCTAAGAGTCGTGATATATGTTTCGGTTGTTAAGAATTCAATATTTATTATACATGAATAATTCAAAATTTATTTTCAACATATTTATTTAAAGGGTTTTATTATCTGGAGCAGAAATGAGTGTTCTCATTCTACTCACAAACGTGCTATATCAACAATTTTTAGTAAATCGCTATTTTTTCGAAAAAATATAAATAAAAAAAAAAGAAAAGAAAAGTAATGAAAAATGAGAAATAAAATACTGCACTGCAAGAGTATATTCACTTCAAAATTATATCTTTTAAATATTATACTAAAAAAAAATTCAGTATGAAATAATCTATGTTCTGTGTAACAAATCAGAGCTCTGAATGAATAAAATGGAGGAAAATTCAGTAAAGTATTGGATGATTTCTAAAAATATGAATAATTATCTCCTTTTGAAATTAGAGTAATAAAATAAATACTAGATAATAAGATGCATGAAATTTCTAGATTAGATTCTGCCTTAACGTTGACTAGACGTATTGCATTGATTATACTAATATGTGAATTTTTTATAATTATAAATAATTACTTTTCTTAGTACTGGCAAAAATTTAAGCTGTGTAATTTGATATTTATGTCAATTCCTACTATTAGCTCACACTCTCTATATATTTATTTATTTATCTTGGTGGAATTTTTAATCGTTAATAAAATACATTTTAAAGCGCTCCATTGAGCTGAAATTTTATATACATGATTATTTTGGATGACAATACAGTAATTTAATTATAATTAATAAAAACTAATTGATTAAAACTAATTATTCAAAGAATTACAAATACAGCCACGTTGGGTCATTTTTGACGACTTAGCGACCCTTTTGGCGGCGTGTCAAAACTTGAAAAGGTTTTTTTCTCACATTTTAAAGCGCTATTTGAGCTGAAATTTTCTATACACTATTGTTTTGGGTGAAAATACGATAATTTAATTATAATTAATTAAAATTAATTGACTGAAACTAATTATTTAAAGAATTATAGTCACGTTGGTTTCATTTTAGCGACTTGGGTCAAAACTTTAAGGCCGTGGTAGCCGAGTGGTATAGATATCGGATCGTGGCTTGCCTTGTCACGAGTTCGAGCCTAATACCACTAAAGACCCGCCGTGTAGGGCAACGATGCACGTTAAATCTGTCGAGAGCTCAAACGTCCTCCCATTGGTGTGGTAGTTAGGAGAGGGGGGTGCCATCTCAGGTGTCGTCCACGTCACTTGACTATGGTTCAAAATTACGTGGTCCGTCGCCAAAAGCCCTCGTGTAGCTGAACAGTGCGACGTTAATATTCAATCAATCAATCAAAACTTTAAAAGATTTTTTTTTTCTCACGCTTTAAAGCATTCAGTTAAACTGAAATTTTATACACACGATTGTTTTGCATGACAATACGATACTTTAATGATGATTAATAAAAATTAATTACCACTTAATGTTGTGATTCTGTCACATGATATACATATTTATAATAATTGTAACTATTAAATGAAAAGTAACTAAAATAAATTTTTTCTTTGTTGATCTAAGTAGGAATTGACTTTTATTTTATTTTATTTTTTACTTGTTTGTGTGTATTTGTAAAAATAATATAATTTACCTTCATATTTAAATGATAATAATTCTTTGCTTTGAAAAAAAATTTTAAATTTCACTTTGTTGATATTTTCACAATTTTTTCTTATCTGATTTTGAGATAAAAAATTTTAAAATGTAAATTCCAGAAATCATTGAGACTGCTGCTGAAACTACTCTGGTAATGTTATCAGAAGACATTAACGTTCCAAAAAAAGCCAAATTTCAGGAATATAATGTATTACCAAGGGCACCTTGAAAGGACCAGGCCGCGACAGAGTTTTGATGACGTTACGAAAGGAGAGAAAGCTTTTCGACACGTATTCGCTCTGTGAGAAATATAAAGCTTTCAACATTTGTTTCTTTTCATGTCATAGACTAATATTTCCGCATTTATATTGATTATTTTTTTTAATTCTCACTTAAAATATTTTCTGATGAAAGTTATGTATTAATACGCTAGAATGATGCATAATATTTTCCCGGAAAAAGGGACAAAATCACTCATGAAAGGCTCACAACAGTATAAGAAAAAACATAAGAATAAACTGACTCAATGTAAAATAATTTCAATCAGATAAAAAAAAAAAAAACATTTACTTGCAAAGAAAATTTGAAAAGTAGAGCATTAGGGGCATATTAATAAAAAATCATGTGAATTTAGAAACATTTTGCTGGAGTTCTTTTTTCCTGTGAAATGACATTTTTTATGCTCATAGAATCAATGAATCATAACAAAAGAAAGAATTATATATATATATATATATATATAATATATATAATGCATGCAAAAAACATATACAAATATAGAAGCGACAAACAGTTTTAGACACCACAGTAATTATATAATAAATATAGACTCTAGATTATACGTTAAAAATATTCAATTAAAATAATTCATTCATTCAATATTCAAAAATATAAGATAATTTCAATCCAATAAAATTAAAAAGAAACATTTACTTGTAAAGAAAGTAAGAAAAGTAAAGTATTTAAGGCATATTATTGCATAAAAAATGCATATGACACGAACAGTTTAGACACCATAATAATTATACAGCAAATATAGGATGTTAAAGGTATATATACATTAGTAAATACACTGTAACGTCGTGAGTAGTTAGCAAACAAGAAAATTTGTCACATCCTCATTTTAAAATTTAAAGCAGTATTTATTTGCTTCATAGGTTACTAAAAAGTCCAATAAAAATGCCAAGCCGGGCGGACCGTCTATTTCTCGGGAGTTCAATCCCTTTTCCGAAAGGCACTCGCTATTCCCTTTTCTTTTCAGGGCTCGATATCTAGTTTTCCATCCAGGGCTCTATCTATCTGTCTCCATCCAGGGCTCTATATCCCTCACTCCAGGTCTCAATCTCTCTGTTTCCATCCAGGGCTCCATCTGTCTCACTCCAGGGCTTTCTCCAAGTTTAATGTTACAATTTACAAGAATGTTACAATTTACACAAGATGAATGAAACGAATGCAAGACATTCCACAACTCGAGTAATTCCAAATACGCTTCTGTTATGCTTGTAAAGCAAGATAATTGGCAATCAACTTTAAGAAATTTCGATTCGAATGTTTACGAATTAACAAATTAAAAATAAAATATTGCGTTGAAATGACTTTCATAACAATATCTGTGAGCATTTCTAAACTTCCTCTATCCAGAAGTCTCAAATATTTTTTCCCTTCGACATTTTCCGAGTCGAAATTAATCTGCTTATCTAAAACAAATGTATGTTTGCAATCGGAGCATTCGAATTTTATATTATGCACACTATATGTCCCGCTGTATACATTAAAGCTTGATACTCTTCTATAGAAATATCATCTGATTTATTTCTAATGTTTAATATTTCGTTGAAATCTGTAATATCTACTTTAACATGAAATACCTCACCTGAATGATTTGAGATTAAATTTTTTAGTGAGATAGTACCATATTTATCTGAGTGCAAAGTTAACACACTTTTAATGTGCTACTTTTTTTCAGCTTGCAAAATTTCCAGCACTGTGACATGATAATTTGCTCCGGACATTTGTCTGTATTGCTCAAATCTGGCTTCTAAATTATCACAGTTTGGAACTTTCCAGTTAAAACATATTTGAAATTCTGCTCCGTCAAAAGATGCTTTATTAGTTCTGGGATGGTATTTACCGTATGCCTCAAAGCAAAAAATGTTTCCTAGCTTAAACAACTTTCTCGTTTATTTTGTTGTAAATTTTTCCAGTAGTCCAGCCACTGAACAAATTTTGAAAAAAAAGTGAATCCATCATCATCCATTGATGAAAAAGGAGCACTGTTTTTCAATTTAAGATTTTGACCCTTAGTTGGATTTTTAATATTCATTATTTGGCAGAAATCTAAAATATGTTTGATGAATATTGCAGTGTCCCTAAACATTTCTGGGAAGCCTAATTTATCTTTTAATATATTAAGTGCAGTCACTTTGCTTTCTTCAAAAATTTTTAAAACTAATTTAACATTTTGTTTTTCAAAATTCGTTGGTTTTAAAGCTTTTAAACATAATTTAGGAGCTAATTTAAATATAATGTTCATTTCTTCGTTATAAATTTTAAATAATGATGAAAAAGATGTTTTTCGGATTTGAGAAAATTCTGAAGGGTCAGGATAGATTAAAGAAGAATCAGCATCTTTCTGATTCAACCAATTATTTCGTATAGATTTGATAAGATATACTGAATCAAAAATAAAATGTGTAACAACTAAATTTAAACTCTACCCCCGTGACGATTAGCGACAGCCAGGGGGCACCACTTGTTCTTTTGAGAAGCGGGAATTCCTGCTTTCCTCGCCTTCTGCCCTGGATCACCCCCGGAGAAAGTCGTGTACATGTCGAGCCAGGGAATACCTGTTTCCCTTCTTTAGTCTTTAAGATTATTTTCTATAACTACTTTAATAGATGTGTGTTGTTGTTTTATTAAGTGACCCCCTTGTGTTGTGGAAAATTAAATATGACTTGTTCCTGTTATACAGCCTTCTTTATTTCAATAAAACGAAGACACGACATGAGGGATTGTCTTAGTGGCCCCCCGTTGGGCACCACTGCATGTGACAGAATCACAACATTAAGTGGTAATTAATTTTTATTAAGTATCATTAATGTATCGTATTGTCATGCAAAACAATCGTGTATATAAAATTTCAGTTCAACTGAATGCTTTAAAACGTGAGAAAAAAAATCTTTTAAAGTTTTGACCCTAGTCGCTAAAATGAAACCAACGTGGCTGTATCTGTAATTCTTTAAATAATTAGTTTCAGTCAATTAATTTTAATAAATTATAATTAAATTGTCGTATTTTTACCCAAAACAATCGCATATAGAAAATTTCAGCTCAAACGAGCGCTTTAAAATGTGAGGGAAAAAAAACCTTTTTATGTTTTGACACAAGTCACCAAAAATAATGCCAACATGGCTGTATTTGTAATTCTTTGAGCAATTAGCTTTGATCAATTATTTTTTATTAATTATAATTAAATTACTGTATTGTCATCCAAAATAATCTTGTATATAAAATTTCAGCTCAATCCTTTCAAGATGGCCTTGGCTTTCGGCGGGCACCTAGCGGTCAGGGGCCGGATAAGTTGGACTTAACCAGTTTTCTGGTAATAAATTTCAATCCGCCAGTGTGAAGGGTGCCCATATATGTTCTGTGCCCATGGCCCGAAATGAGCTTAAACCGGCACTAGACCATAGGGGTTGAATGTAGGCCAATCTCACTGCTAAATTATGATTAGTTCATCTCGGGAGCCAATGAGAATGGGCCGTCTTCATCTGTTGGAGAGTAACTGTATCTGTGATACATTTGAGGAATATGCCCGCCATTTTTTAATGTAGTATGATTTCGAATCTTTCTCTTTGCATCGTAAAAGAATAGTAAATTTGGTTTCTTTCGCTGTTGAAAAATGAATTCCGATGCTTCTCAAGTTTTTCAATTTAAGATTTCTTTGAAATTTATTAAACCTACAATTTGGCGTCGAATTGAAGTGCCTGCGTCTTATAATTTCCGACAACTGCATTACGCTATTCAAGATTCAATGGGATGGAACAGTGGTTTTATGGATTATCATCTACATGCCTTTCGAATGAGAGATCCTCGGACGAAAATAAGGGTTGAAATAGGCATACCCAATGATGATGGTTACGATATTAATGAAACCATTCATGAAGAAACCGCAAAAATAGCTGAATATTTTAACGATGTTAAAACAAAGGCAATATATGAATACGATTTTGGTGATGGCTGGGCACATGATGTAGTTCTGGAAAAAATATTCCCTGCTGTTGAAGGTTGTACTTACCCAAGATGTATTGCTGGCATAAGAGCTTGTCCACCTGAGGATTGTGGTGGTTTGAATGGATATCATAACCATGTTGAGATCGTGAAAAATTCTAATCATCCTGAATATGAAGAACATTGTGCTTGGGTAAAATCGCAAGGTGCCAGCCTTGAGCCTGAAAAATTTGATCCTGCATCAGTAAAGTTTTATGAAGGAGATATAAGTAAAAAGTAAAGTTTTATACTTACCCTATTCTATACTACAATGTATTAATATTGAAAACATGAAAAAGCATAGGGTAATATCAAGTTTGATTTTGCAATTAAGTCTGTTTGCCATTATTAATACTTTTAGACTATTTCATCTAGGTTTTGTAAATTTTTCTTCTATTTGCCCTGTAAATATTCATTTTTTAAAAAATTGTTCTTTTGACAAAGTATAAGAATTGCACTCATGTTTAAGCTTTTAATCATGGAAAAAAAAAATTTTCTTTTGACAAAGTATAAGAATTGCACTCATAATTAAGCTTTTAATCATGGAAAAAAAATTTTTTTGGAACTTGAGAGCAAAGTTTTAAATGGTTTATTTATTTTTTTTAATCTAACAATACTGTTTATGTTCAACTTCCAAAATATTAAGCTGTATTATAATTTTATCCCAGAAAGATTTATCAAAACCTAACTGATAAGTTTTATTTTATCATTAACTAATCATTTTTTAAACTTGCAAAAAAAAAATCTGTTCAAAAACTGCTATTTTATTACTTTTATATAATGAGGTATTTTTTAGTTATCAATTATCCTCAACATAAAAAATAAGATAAATAGGTACTTGCATATTATCGTAACTGTATTGGTGGTATTATATAGAACGAAGCACATGATTGCTAATTCAATATATAAGACGCATGCGAAATTGGGGTTGGGAATTTATCTTGAACATTGGCAATTGTTACGATAATACGCAAGTACCAATAAATGCTCTTCATAAAATTAGTTTTGTATTTTGTTAAACAACTGTAATATGCTACTGTTTCAAAATAAATTTTTAAATATATTTGCTTGTTTAATGTGCTTAGAGAAATATTGAGGTTTATAATTCTACATTTGACGTAAATTGCATTGCTTTGTTTAGTAAATATTTATGAATCCTTTTAAACTAATTGGTGAAGTTCTGTTTTGTTTTTCTGAAAGATGTTGCAAAAAAAGAATAATGATAATCTTTCCTTTTTGTAGTTTTTAATTTTCCAAAGACAAAATTAGATCCACTGATTAGAAATTTAACATTTTTTATAGCAATTTTTATTGTAATCTGTAAAGTTTACTGTTACATAAATTTATATTTTGAATTTGAGCTTTGTAATAAAGATATAAAAATGAAATTTTTTTTGTCCTTGTTGTAATGAATTTTTGAGTTTAAATTTTATTTAATGATACTTGCGTATTATCACAACCTATTGGCGACATTATATGAAACAATGCACTTTAATACCAATTAGGTGCATGCGACACATAGGAAATGAGGGTTGCCAACTTAGCAAGTTATTAATAGAATTGGTGAGACTGTTGCGATAATGTGTCAGTACCGATTTAGTTAATAATTTCACATAAATAACTCATCAAAGGTTTCAAAAGCCTTATTCAAAATTTGATGAATTATTACAGAGTGAAATTTAAGCAATTTTGTGTAGTGTCCTACTCAAATTTTTTACTGCTTAGTAAAATGAACATTCCTATAAAAGTGTCACGTATTAGGTGGCTGGGCCATCTGTACAGATATGCCGATGCTTTTCCTACCAAGAAAGTACTGTAAAATTTGGCGTATAACGCGCACTTTTAACTCAAAAAATAAGATTAAAATTTATGGGTATGCGTTATGCACCAAGGATAAAAATGATAGCTTTAACAATAAAAAAAAGTGATGAACATAAAAAAATTATACTTCAACAGATATTGAAATACTATTAATTTAAAAGAAAATGCCATATCTTTGGAATTTTAACTTTTGTAGTTCTAGAAATGTACTATTTTTTCAATAGCCTGGGATAATACCTTGAATAATTGTCTTCAAAAATAAGAGTATTGCATACAAAAATTTCAGGTTTCTTCGTAAAAAAAAGGAAGGGGTGTGTTATACGACGAACATACCTTAAAATTTAAAAAATGAAGCTTGAAAGGGTAAGTGCGTGCTATACGCCTGATTTTATGGTAATTTTTTGAAAATTGAAGGGACCAGACGTAGAGAACTACCACCTACACGATGGTTAGATGACTTTGAAAAGGACCTCATATAATGGGAATCAACCGATGGAAGGCTGTCATGTCTGATAGGATCAACTGGAGGTGAATTAGCGTGTCAACCTTGGTCTGCTAAAACCTGTTGAGGTTATACAGAAGAAAGAAAATATTTAACTGAAGATGTGCCTAGTGTCAAGTTCCATCGAGAAATATGTTCGGTACTTTTCCGTTTTGCAGCGCAAATCTCACCAAGCAGGCTTTATTGGCGACAACTCGCAATGTACACGTAAACAAATGTTAATAAATATTATTTCTCATTGGTTTTTCATCCTTTTTTTGATGTATTGGGAAAAAGACCATGATTTGTTTTGAAAATGCGGTGGTAAAAGGTTACCAGTGAAAATATTCCATTTGGCAACTTATTGCTGACGAAACGGAAAAGAACTACATTTTTGTTTGCTTCACTTTTGCTATTCAAGATTTTATTCTCTGGAAGACATTTGATTATTGTCATCATTGTTTCCTTTGGAGATACCTTTGATCTGAAAGGGAAAGGAATAAATTATATGCATTTATGAATATGTTTCTCTAGAATGGCTGAATTTGAGCCTAGTACCACTGAAGACCTGCCGTGTAGGGGTCCAATGCACGTTAAATCTGTCGAGAGCTCAAACATCCCATTGGAGTGGTGTGGTAGTTAGGAGATGGGGTACCGTCCTCAGCACTTGACCATGGTTCAAAATTACGAGGCCTATCGCCAGTTCAATGTAAATATTCACTCACTGAGATGGCTGAAAACATGAAATTTCTAGAAAAAAAAATGTACTTTAAAAATTCTTGTCTTATACGAAAGCTATGTTTATCCAAAATATATTTCAGATGAAAGAGGACAGTGGCTCTTCAATTTTTCAGGGTGGCGACCCCATAAGCATTGTGCAAATTTTAAACCACTCGGGTACTTCTATATGTGTTTTTTTAAAAAAATATATTATCCTTTTATAGTAATAAGCAATAAATTTTTAGTTTGAATACTACAATACAGAAATTTTAATTAACAGAATAAAAAAAACAATTAAAAAGATGATATATTATACACATAAACTGTAATCTGTTTATTAAGTGTGGTAATTTTGAGTTCACAACAGCAATTGTATTGATGGAAATAAGGTACTCGATTATTTCATGCAAAAAGATTATCAAATATCGAAACATTTTGGCTACTCCAATTGCAAGTCGTGCAACTCCTAGTTTAAGAAACAGCATTATAAATATTGTGACATGGACAACTTTGCACATCTTCAGCATATATGGACTGGTTGAAATTGACAAAATATTTATCCTGAAAATTTTGGATTGAATTTAAGATTAAGCAAATAATTTGCTGAATACTGGCTAAATATAAAGTTTGAAAAAAAGTTGTGTGTGTTACTTTTTGTCTAAGTGAAATGTTATATAATATTTTTCCCTTATACATGGTGTTGATATTTTTCCACTTGCTTGTTTTATAGGTTAAAGACAAAAATGAATTTAAGTGCCTTTAATTTAATTTTAAAAGACAAGTTGTGTGAGACTAATTATAATATTAATTGAGAAAAATTCATCAAAAGAATATTCTTACTTCCATTAAATATACTATTTGAGTATATTCTTAACTTGTGTATCCATTTCTCATTTTGTGCACTTTCTATATATATATTTTTTTTACATGGATATTTTAATTTTTGTAGAACTACAGAATTTATTTCAAATTTAATTAAAAATTTATTTTCTTACAATCAAGGGACTAGAAGCAAATTCATATTCAAGTTCCTTAGTTCATGAATTTTCACTTCATATGAGATGAAAATTTAATGACAAACAGCTTAGATATATGTTTACTATAAAAAAAATATTTCATACAGACATAGCTAAGCACTATATATATTATGGTCTTCAGCAGTTAAAAATAGGTTTTTTTTTAAATTGGATCTCCAGAGTAATATGAAAACTTGCTATTTTTTGAGAAAATGAATAATTTTGTGTTGTATATTGCAACTTTTTTTCTTCTTGAAAAGGTTGAGGATGCTTTGCACAAATGTCAAGTAATGAGTTTGTGTTAGTAAAATTTGCAAGAAATTGTTGTAATGAAGTTAAAATATTAATATCACTAGTATGTGTAAACCACACAAGCATTATAGTATGTGATGCTATAACAAAAGAGGACACTACATTGAATATATGAAAGGACTGGAAAATGTTTATATTTTTTATTTTATTGTAAAAAAATTGTTTTGATTTTATTCTGTATGTTAATTTATATATTCATAGCATTGCATAATAATGCAGGAATATATTCATATTCACAGTGGCGTAACGTACATCCCCTCTTCGTAAAGGGGGCCCAAATGTTCCCCGTTACGCCACTTCATATTCATCAATTTAAAATGTTAGAAACAGATTAAAATAAGAACAACGTAATAAAAATGAATAACTTGGTGTTGAATGTTATTAAAAATTATAAAGTATGAGCACAAAATATATATAAAAACTTATCAGTGTAATGTAATTTTCCTGTGGAACCAATTATTTCTTCAATATATGTTAATGGAAAATAAATTTGCACACTAATTTGATTTTACGTTACGCGCCAAGTTGAGTGATAACATTAAAATATGGTTCCCTTGATTTTCAACGCGTTTGTGTGTGGTTCTGTGGTTGCCATCATTATGTTATGTACACTTGCCTTCGAAAGTCTGCATACAGACGATCATCTTTCATATTCAGCCGGCTGGGTAGCATAGTTGGTTTGTCGCTGGCTTTCTGTACTCTAAGTTGCGGGTTCGACCTCGGCCCAAGTCGGTGGATTTTCATGATGCAGAAAATCGACAGCGGCCATGTCGTATGATTGTACGGCATGGAAAATATCCCTTGAGTATCCGTTTGGCTTAGATGCACTCGGCAAAATTAAATTCTATGTAAAATTCTGCATAGAAGATTCAGGTCACTCCTTGAGAAGAAATTACACTAATTTGATTTACTTGCGGCTAAGTTTGGTGGAACACTAAAATGTTCGATCTCAGCTCTGGGAATGGTCTAGGTTGCAACATATGTAATGTACCATATTCGAAGTCTATACAGAAATCATTTCATATTCACCGAGTGTCGTGACATGATAGCTTGTCGCATGTTTTGTACTAAATTGCATTCAACCACAAGTACGAGTGATTTCAATTAAGAACGATAAAATCGTAGGCCTGTCAAGTTGCTCGACACTGGAAAATATCTTTAGACCGTTGGCTCAATGACTCGCAAAATTAAATTCCTATGACAAATTCGCAAGATTCAGGTCCCTCCTTGAAATTCAGCGTCAAAATTATTGCGATTTGGTATCGCTTATGGTGCCGCACTAAAAGATACCAGCCTGGGAATACTGTCGCAAAGGTAAATACAATGCAAGCTCATAGAAATCTTTAATTCGTAAAAGATGCGTTAAATGAAGCCTTTTCTGACAGTTTTTTGGGATTGGTCTCAGTTGTTAATTCAAATAGTATAAGTAACAATCACTTGATATAATTACATAAAACAATACAAGTATTTACAACTTAAGAACGATACAAATCGTAGGCGTCAAAGTCTGTCAACACTGAAAACTTAGGACTGCCAAATGCTAAAATGGTGTGGTATTAGAAAGGATCACATGTATTCAGTGCGTAAACTTTGCTGAGAACGTAAATTATACATGATCCGTGAAAGTCAGAAATAACTAGAAAATTTAAAATACGAAAATACATATTCCTACTTCCAGAATTTTTGACGCCATATTTGGCAAGCTTTATTACAATATCTTCAGATGGCGCCACGTGTATGCAATCTACGTACAAAAGTTTTAAAACGTTACTTTAGAATAAAATTACCGTATAAACTGCTTAAATACACATTAATAATACAATATTATATGAAAAAGAATATTTTGCTACACGAATAATGATTTTAATCACTTAGAAACACTAATTCTGCTTTTTTTACTTGAAAAAATGGGAGGTTAAAAATAAAGAAACCTTAGACTACGTCATGAAACAACTCCCCATGACATCCTTTCGAAAAGGCAACGGTCAAGTGACCTTGAGATCAGCTGGCTGTTAGTTTTTGCTTAAACTTTAGAATGGCCGGAAGAAGGGGAATCGCTTGAACAGGACAGCTGTGGATTGAGGGGGACTTTATTTTAGCATTGATAGTGGGGTTATTCCGGAACAGTGGTCTTCAAAATTTTTCTACCCACAAAACCCGAAGAACAGGGGTGGCCAACCTTTTTGGGAAGAGTGAAACTTGATAAAAAATAATTATGAGTGCCGCTTCCCAACATTTCCATCAAACAAATATGGAAAAGTAAAAAAATTTTTACTTATAGGCTTATTGTGGAATTTTTACGCAAATAGCACATTTTTTTTAATGCAAGAAATTTAAAAATAAGATGAAGTGCAAATTTAAGTTTTATTGTTAATAAACTCTTTTTACAGGTTCAATTCAGTTAAGTACATAATAAAAATGAGTAACTTGAAACATTTAATTTTAAATAATTATTAAACAGTTAGTATTTACTTAATGTGGCTTTTTTAATTACTCTTTTTTTGTTCACCAAATCAACTATATTAGGAATAACTTTTGCAGATGCTAACAAAATCAGGTTATTATAGGTGCACATCAGCTAGTTATATGAGTAATATTTATTTTATTATGTTCATAGCAGAAAACATTTATTCACACAAACATATTTTGATCCAAATTTTCACTTCGTAAAATTGTAGAAAATTACTTATAAATGTGTATTCAAATTTCTTTTAATTTTTCAGTATGTTTCGCGTGGCCGCGGTAGCCGAGTGGTATAGGTATCGGACCGTGGCTTGCCTTGTCAAGAGTTCGAGCCCAGTACCACACCAAAGACCCGCCGTGTAGGGCAGCGACGCACGTTAAATCTGTCGAGAGCTGGAACGTCCTCCCGTTGGTGTGGTGTGGTAGTTAGGAGAGGGGTGCCAGCTCAGGTGTCGTCCACGTCACTTGACCATGGTTCAAAATTACGTGGTCCGTCGCCAAAAGCCCTCGTGTAGCTGAACAGTGCGACGTTAATATTCAATCAATCGCGTGCCCCCGTTACAACTCCTCCGTGCCACGGGTTGGCCACCACTACCCTAGAACTAGAAGGTCTTTTTGTGGAACCCCTAGAACTGGAAAGTATTTTTGTCGAACCCAATTCCACACACACTTTTTTGTAAAGGCAATTAAAAAAAGTATTGCATCGATTATTAAAAATTTAATCTACTTTTAACATTATTTACTAATTAATAATATTAATCTGGAATCCAGGTTTCACCCACCCATGCATTATGCTTAATAACTAGAATATGTGCTTGATTTTTTCACACAAACCGTCGGAATTCTAAGCCCATTGAAATTAACTGCAATCGCATTACATATTCTGAGCTTAATTTATATCTATACTTGGTTTTTGTAGCCCCTTATGCCAAGAAATATTTTTCACTTATACACATTATTTTGAATGCCATTCAAAGGTTTTGAGGAATACTGAGTATTTTGTATGAATTTGCAACAAAAAATTTAGGAGCTTTTCTTGCTTAAATTTAGAGTTTGGACATCAAATCTGTTGATAAGTCGTTACCTCTCTCTTATTATAGGTGTTTTCCCAACAAATGTCAAAAGGTGCACTTTCTATTGGAAAACTATTTAGTTTTGCAAGACATTGTACTAACGAGTATACAATTATCTCGTGGAACCCGGGATAGTAAACAATAAAATTTTTACAATCTATTAAGTATATATAAAAATAAAACTCATTTTTTTAATACCTTTTATTATATTACAATAAAAGTTTAAAAAGTATTTCAAAATAAAGTTATTATGTTGAAGTAAAATGTTCAGTTTCTTAATGACAGGAATGAGCTTTAAATTCTTTTGGGGATACAAACTTCATAGAGAACGTGAATCCATTTTGCATACACATTTGTAATTTTTTTTTTTCGATTTATTCATTGTGACTTGTGGAATCCCTGGGCATGTATCGTAGAACTCCAGGGTTCCGTGGAACACAGTTTTAAGACAACTGTTGTGGAGTGCATACTTTCTTAGTGGGTGAAAAATCCGGAATTGTCATTTGATGTTTAACGTTGCTCTACAAAGCAACAAGAGGGCTATTGATCACAAACCTCGGTCGAGTGACGAGGAGGACACCTGAGCTGGCCCCCTCTTTCCTAACTACCACATCAGCGGGAGGAATGGCCTCATCTACACGGCGTGTCTTTAGTGGCAAAAGGACTCCAGCCACGAGCTCGTGACCATAACCATAGTGAAAAGGTGACCTAGTGAAAAGGATTAGATATGAATTGTCGGCATGTGACAAAAGGGTAGCAATATGAAATGGAAATATAAAGGTGTAAGATCTAGAATAATTGCTCTAAACCTATTACCTTGCCTATCATCTTTTAATTTTTAGTTTGTGATGTCATTTCCAGTAATATGTACTATGAAAATTGGAAGTAGATATTTTTATGCTTATTTTCTGCATCTACAAAGATGGGAAATTCTACAAAAGCATTTAAGCATTGCTCTAAGACTATCTTGCGATACCCGTTAGGAAGCTAAAATAGATTCGGTTAAAGCAGTGTATGCACAGTTTGAACAAACTCTTAATAACCTAGAAGAATTCATTAATGTAAATGATTATACAGCGGTACCTGAAACTAAAAATTTATTGGATTCAATACAAGAAATGCCAATCATTCTGTTTATTAGTATGGTTAGCAATATTGTCGAAAATAGGCACTATCGATGAACTATTTCATGCAAACACATTTGTTCTTGATATTTGTCCAAAAACTCAGGGAAAAAAATTAACATGTATTTAGACGAAGCCAGTAGCGCACACAGGAATTTTTCAAGGGGGGATCCGAGGTTGAAAGTTCACCATTCTTGTATCATGCTATTTTTGATTTTGTCGATTTTCAGGAACAAAACACAGTAAAAAACTAATTATTGAATAAATAATTAGCATTAATTAATAAAATTAATCATTAATAACAGTTATTTAATTAAATTTTACGTATTAGAATTATAACCAATCGGAAAAAAATCAAGGGCTTTGGGGGTCCGGACCCCTTTGTGCGCCACTGGACGAAGCAAAAGTGCAAGAATAATTTCTATACTTAAGAAAATTTTCCTGAATATTTTTTCCTATTGAAAATGGACATTTAAAGCATTTGATCGCAAATACTTGTAATGTCAGATCATCTCAGTTTATTATACCTGATTTTCGTTTATTTTGTGACTGAAAGACCGGCATTTTCAGTATTATAGATAAGTTCGATCCAACTTTAGGCAAATTCTCTTTTTTCATTCCTTTGACTCTTACTACTAGTCATGTAGCTGTTGTAAAGATGTAGTTTCTTTTATTTTCACCTTAAGTAGAAGTAAATTTATTACAGCATCACGAAAAACTTTTTTTTGGTTTTTATAAAGAGAGAAACTTGTGAGAGAATAATCGGTTCTTTCAATGAAATGGCTATATTAACTTATTTTTATTACTGAAGCCTGTTAGAAACATTATTTTTATGGGAGCAAAACAATTTTATTTATTTTTTGTTATCCCAAACAATCAGTTTCGGTCACTCTCTTCATATTTTTAATTCCAATCATTTAAATTGATTTATATAAAAGTTACGATGTTAATTAAATATCTTTTTCAATAACCGCACGATTATTAACATAAAAATACAACTTTTAATAAGGGTTGAGTGAGTGAATATTAACGTCGTACTTTTTCGCTAATCGAGGACTTTTGGCAACCGATCTCCTAATTATGAACCATAATCAAGCGACGAGGATGATACCTGAGCTAGCCCCCCTCCCTCTACTAACTTCCATACCACACCAACTGGAGGACGTTTGAACCTCGACATATTCAATTTGCTTTGGCCCTCTCTACACGGCGGGGGTCTTGGCTCAAACTCTTAACAAAGCTGAAATTTTTTTACTGCAAAGTACTGTTATGTACATCAGCATGTAGTTACTTTAAATTAAGTGATTAATATACTTTTAATGAATATAGTATATATATTCACTACATTATTTTATTTTATGGGCTTATTTTAAAAATGAAAGCTAAAATGTAATCAATTTAAATCATTTTTTTAGACAAATCATTATTCATATAAAGTTAATTACATATTTTTAAAAAATATTAAACAGTTTTATCACATTACAGTTAACCATGAACTGCATTATCATATGTAAATCAAAATATTCAAGGTGGTAATTTTTTAAATGAAAAAAGTGCAAATAAATGAAATGTAACAAAACGGATAATTTCGTCGTTCCTTTGTATGCCGATATTCGAATAAATACGCATTCCTCGAATCCTGAATTACATCGTATACAGCAAATAGATTGTGCACTCAAAATTAGTTTCTTCTTTTTCTCGGTAAGGCTTCGGGATTCAAATTTGGTGTGGTGTGGTAATTAGGAGATGGGGGGTGCCAGCTCAGGTGTCGTCCACGTCACTTGACCATGGTTCAAAATTACGTGGTCCGTCGCCAAAAGAACAGTGCGACGTTAATATTCAATCAATCGGGATTCTAATCCGAACAATTCAACACTCATAGCTCCAACAATTATTTTTAAATTTTTCTAAGGTCGCAATTTTAATTTTAATTCTTAACTTTTATTTTGAAATCTTTTAATTTTTATTTTTAAATTTTCAGTACCCACTCAATCATGGCAAGCTCTATCAATGTCGCGAACGGAACTAACGAACTTGTAGTTAAACTAGAGTGGCGCTGTGAGCGCATTCCTTTTTGTTTTTACTTTTGTCTGTGCTAGTAGTGGAGTCTGTAATTCGAACGCGTGAAATGTATCAGTTGTCTATTTTCCTTATCCATTAAATCTTTTTTGCATCAAAAAGGACTCTCATTCTCTTGGTTAAGAGTCTATTTAATCGAATCTTTTAGGTCAAGCTCATCCCGGGCGTTAGAAACGGAAGAATAAGGTAAGTGATACCTTTATTCTTATATTAGAATTTGGGAAATAGAAAATTAATTTTTTCACAATCAATAAAGCCCAACATAATCCAAAGATAGGGGATGAAGACCTCATCAGAGATCATGTGCCCCAGTGATCGTTCAACCTTGTATAATCCGAAGAAATGAGAATTTGAGACATGTATTTATATTTGGAAGCTCATTCATTACGAGATCTAAAAAAACATCCATATATCATAATTCTCGTCCAAAATCACAAAGAATGCGGAGAGCAAATTTGAGTCCACTCAGCTTTTTAACTGTAAAAATTATAATCTGTTATATTGGTCACCGCATTTTCCCATTGAAAATTGTCATTTAAAGCATTTCATCACAAATACATGTAAAATCTCAGTTCTTTCTATATTTTCTTTTTTACATTTACTGTAATAATTTTTGAAACTCATTAAAATACGACACAAATTTCGCTGTCCTCTATTAAATTAATTATATCCATTAAATTAGTTTAAAATTAATTTCTCTTAGTAGCAAAAATATTATTTCTATTTCCCAATCGGGCTTATTAATCGTTCGGCCAGGCATTAGGACATAGCTACTGCCGTATCAATGATACGGGGCCCCCAAGCTTCAGAAGCCACAACAACATGTGTAAACAAAATATGGAAACCATTTTATCCTACGCTTATGATCGGCTACACTAAAAATAACATTATAAGAAAAAACAAATGCAGATCATGTATAATAAATACAAATTGCACGTTTGAAACGAGAAACCTTTAGTAGAAAACTCTGTTTCATCTATTTCCTCCCCTATAAGCTTAACCCTTTATCGACCGCATTATGATTTACTGCAGTTTTTTCATGGGATATTTTTTTTGAATCACTACATTCAAATTAAAGGATATACATAAACAAAATACTCAACTTTGGGAAATTTAATTAGTTATATAGAGCTAATTAATTAAAGATATTCAACTGTAAAATTAATTATATACACTGTTCACTTAAAATAAGTAGTCAAATCGTTTTCTAAGGTCTTAATTTACATACAAAAAAAGATAAAACACTTAAATTTTGACATTAACTATTTTTTCGGGACAAAAATGATAATCTTCGCAATCCACTGAAAACGCCATCAGCTGAAAACACAATTTCTCCGATAAAACTGTTCGACTTTTCCGCTAAAATACTCATCATAGAACCCGTACTGCCACATATCTCGGAAGAGTGGATTTCAAAGAATATTCCTGCTAAATATCGTCAGAATATTCGTACAAAAGGTTATTCTACGTAATTTTAAAGTGAGTGGTACTTATAAGTACCGACGGTCGATAAAGGGTTAACAATCTCCCTCCCTCCGAAACGTTTTTCCTGCTCGATCTGGTTCTCCAACAACGCATGCGTTCTCATGCCAAAAAACATCTGTCAATCATTTCTAAACCCCACCTCGTTGCTATAGTAACGGTAGGTTACTAGATAACAAATTTTATCGTTCTTGACGTCCTCCGAGTTGCAAACAACGCCATCTGCTGGAAAAAGGAAGTTTTTGAAATTCGGCCAACGGCCTTAAGATAATCGACTGTAACTAAAACGCCAATACCTTTTGAGCTATTCCGTTCATTTATAACTCGACATATTTCGCAGGGTTTCAACTAGCTTAGTCGTCCCTTCTGAGGTTACTTTGTTCCATTCTTTTACTATGTCAGATTTGAGCATTTATTTGGATGTTATCACGTGATCCCTGATTATCCCTCGAGTAAATCCTACAAATGCTTGTGCTTAGGTCTGAGGACTGGGATGGCTTACGGCAGGGATGGCGAACCAATGGCACGCGACAGAATATTTTGGGCACGCCATCGATCAAAAAAGGTTTGCATTTTAGCTGAAAATAATTAAGTTCACTCTAAAATATTATGAACAAACGCGAGTGATCTGTCGCGACTCGTCGAGGAGCAGACTCGTTTGTTATGTCTTGCGTAGTTACGTCGTGTATGATGCAAAGTTTATCAACGCATAGTGGGTGTGTGTATGCAACTATTTCTAGATATTATAATATATTCTAACGTTTACATTAATGTTTCAGCTTGTATACATCTAATTTATCAATGTGATCTAATTCTTGCCTTGTAAGTCTATTTCATCAAGTAACTCTCACAGCTTTATTTTTAAAATTTTTAATGACCTGAGACAAAAGTACAAGTACTCAATTTCCAAAAAAAAAAATCTGCGCATGCGCCCACAGTCAGTAAGAAGTTTTTTTTTTTGGTGTGATCAAGCGAGAGCACATAGAATAGTCAATTTCGTCGACACAACTGTATTTTAAAGTTTATTTGCGTTAAATTTACGATTTTTAACTGCTATTTAACACGGCTAGTTCAGCAAAAAAAAAAAAGTGCAAGGTAGTAAGTGTAGCAGAGAATTTCAAACTTGGTGAACTATGGCATGATCACAGTAAAGGCGACAAAGCGGTGTGTGTTTTATGTTCTGGAACAGTGGTATGCAGGACATCGTCTGTAAAACGGCATTTTGAAACAAATCTCAAAACCTTTTGTGGAAAAAAAAGTGAACCAGAACAAAAAGAATTGCAAGTGCAATAAAAGACAGAAATAAACAGTCGACGTCTATAATTAAATATGTAAGCAAAAATTGTCACACAAGTGCGGCAAGTTACTCGGCTCAAATCTCAAATTCCAAATAAATTGTTGTAGAAGCTTATAATCAGGGCCGCTTTTCCGCTTAGACCAGCTTTTCTCAAACTGTGGGGTGCGCCCCCCTTGAGGGACGGGACAACTCTACGAGGGGGGCCCGAGCATATTAAAAAGTTAAAAACACAAAAATTAAAAAAATTGTTAATTTACTGAAAAAAAAAACAAAATACATTCTGACATAATAAAAAATAAAATGCACATTTACACTGGTACATTACACGCATAAATGTACCAGTCCTACAGAATGTGAGTGCATTTGATAATTTATTTAACAATATTAAGATAAGAACAATTTTAATAATTACCAGTGACCCATGGGATTGCTTTATATAAAATTATACACAAAAATTATAACACTTATCTTGATCACATTTGTATGGTTTATAATTAATCCCTTAACTGCCGATTAAAAGTTTTGCAATTTGCTTCCCAATGCCAACCGCTTTCCACGTAGGAACACGTATGTGATGTAATGGGGGCGGGAAGGAATAAAGAAGCAATTAATATGAAATAAGCAAATCATTCGCAAACATTGTCCAGGTCCATTTATTGCATTCCAAAGCCTTCAGAATAATTTTATGGAAAACTGTGCACAGAAAAGATCGTACTTCGGAAAGACGTATATATACGTCCGGGGAAATTAACGTTCTGACTGAGCGAGACGTTTATATACGCTGGTGGCACTTAAGAGATTAAAGTCATATCGTAGTTTTAGCATCAAAGTATAGTATTATTGAGTTCAATACATTGTTATTGTATGGGGGCGCGATGAAAATTATGATTAAATATTGGGTCGCGAATATTGAAACTTTGAGAAGCACTGGCTTAGGCACATACTTTAGGTGCAAAAAATTGAAGAGTGGAAAAAAAAGGGAAAAATTAAATTATTATATACACTGGTGTGCAAAACTTAAGCAACAGGTGGGTTTATTGCCATAACTTCACGAAAAATCATCTGAGAGACATGAAATTCTGAAATGAGGGAGAGCATTATGTACGTAAAGGATAACAAAAGCATCGGCGCTGAAAAAGGAATACAACGCATACGGTATGGAATCAAACAAAAACAAGCTTTATTGAACGCATAGTATCGTGACTCATGATTGTCTATCCAACAGGAAGAACAACAAGCAGATGTTCCTAATATGGTATATGCCCTCCTTTCTACAATGGTTGCTTCGCACCGTCTCCGCATACTCAGAACCAGCTGGTGCAACATCTCTTGAGGTAGGAGTGCCCATTCCTCAATCAACATCTGTTTGAGTTGTTGGTTGTTCTCCGGATGATGTGCGTGTGTCAATACGTCTCCCCAAAGCATCCCACACATGTTCGATGGGATTTAAATCTGGGAGCACGCTGGCCTATCCATTCAGTGATATTTCACTTTCCAGCAGCTCCTCAACAGCAAGAGTGCGATGTGGCCGTGCATTGTCATCCATAAAAATGAAGTCTAGGCCAATGGCACCTAGGAAAAGACGCACATGGGGAAGAAGTACCTCCTCACAATAGCGATCCCCGGTTACAGACCCCTGTCGAAAATGTGAAGCTCAGTACGCCTGTTCAGCATAATGCCTCCCCCGACGAGAACTCCCCGGACCACCGTAACGGTGTCTTCCTTGATGTTACTGGGATAAAACCGGGTCCCGATCTCTCCAAATCAAAACACGTTGAGAATCGCTTCTGGCACTGAACCGACTCTCATCCGTAAAGAGGACACGACTCAATTAATCAGTTGTCCAGTTTTTGTGCTCTCTGGCCCACTGTAAACGGTGGCTTCGGTGGCAAACTTTCAACGGGAGGCAGCGTTCAGGACGGCGGCGAACAGGCCCCTTTGTGAAGGCGTCTGGCCACAGTAAACCGCGACACTTGTCGACCCGTTGCTGTACAGAGTTTCTGAGCAATGGCGCTAGCTGACTGCTGTCGACCTCTTTTCGCCTGCAGGATGATATATCCGTCATCCCCTGCTGTTGTCGTCCTCGGGCGGCCACCACCAACCTTTCTAACAGCTGTACCTGTGGTTTGGAACGCTTTCCAAGCGCACGAAACGACACTTTTGTTGATTCCGAACTCTGCGGCTACACTGGTGACAGTACGCCCCTCTTCCAGCTTTCCGATCATTCTTCCACGTGTGAAGTCATCCAGGTGATTTCTTCTAGCCATATTTCACGAACTGACTCACTGGCACTTGCAGCGAATATGTTGAATTGCGTCTCCGTCCTTCATTTTATTCTACTGTTGAGCAGCGCGCGCCGACATCACGCGTTTTGCGTACGCTCACATCGCTTCTGACGTTTTGTTCCTGATATTTGCATACGCATGACGTTTCTACTGATCTACGTGTTCACTGTATTGATCTCCAGACCTCCTTTTCTGCAATTTCATGGCTATCTGCTAAATTTTTACATTGTTGCTTAAGTTTTGCACACCAGTGTATATATTGCATCGAACGTGCGAACAGTGAGTCGTGTATGCGTTGTGTTAGTGTATACATAAGCAGAGCAGTGTAGTGCGCCTGTTGTACTGTATGTGAATAGACCTTTTGTATTAGAAAGAGTACTGTATTTGGATTAAGTGTGTGTGAACAGAGGTTTATGTGTTTTTTCTAGCAATCGTTAAGTAAAATAGTAAATAATAACTACGGACATTACAGTATACTTAAAAAAATTAGACTTTAGAAAAAAAACAGTGGAGCAGAGTTCCTCAAAAGAGCAACAGAAAGAAAAATCATTTTAAAAATGTCTAAGATGGCAAGTTTTTTTTGTTTCAAATCGTGAGTCTACCGAAGCTGAACCCCCACATTCCCAAACTTGTCCACCAAGCGGAAGTGAAACTCGGAACGAAAACAATAATGAAGGACAACCATCAACGTCTCAGACTCGAGATGTCACCGACGCTCACACTGCAAAAGCCTATAACACTTCACACTCTTTTTGACAGTGGCTTCATATTGGAGGACCCGGGTACATAGTTTATTGAAGGCAATGTACAGGTATTAAAAATACTTAAATTTAAATCAAGACTTAGAAGCAGATTTTTCTGATTTTGAGCGTTGTTATGAAGGCATCAAAATTAAACTCATACTTTCAGCAACATTTTTGGTGAGCTACCAAATGGAGAGAAGTGTAACATGGACTGGCTCTGTATTCAAAATTGAAAGGCCAAGTGTTTTGTTTCTGTTACCTTCTTCCAACCTAAGGGAAAACAAAGGGCTCTAGTAACTGGCTGTAACGATTGGAAAAACTATTTTGAGCTTGTTTCGCAGCATGAGAGGTCAGAAGACTATAGGGCAAATGTGCTGACTTTTATGTTAAGAAAAGAACCGCCTCTGTCCAGCATGCAACGCGAGTTGAAAGAGGTGAAGTATTGGCAAGAGGTCTTCCATCTAGGGGCCACAACCAAAACCTTGGATGTACATCAAACGGACTTTTCTTAAAATGTCTTGATTTCATAAGTGAATTTGATCAGTTTCTTGGCCAACATCTGACAAAATATGGCAACTAAGGTCAAAAGAGTACATGTTATCTGTTGTCAGACACTTGTCGCGAGTTCTTAGACTAAATGGGCTAAAGAGTTTCGCAAGAAATCTTAAGAGATCAAACGCAGATTACTTTTCACTCATTATTGACTCTACACTAAACGCTTCACACTGACTAGTTGGCTGTAGCATTTCGATACGTTTCTGGCCGCGGTAGCCGAGTGGTATAGGTATCGGACCGTGGCTTGCCTTGTCACGAGTTCGAGCCCAGTACCACTAAAGACCCGCCGTGTAGGGCAGCGATGCACGTTAAATCTGTCGAGAGCTGAAACGTCCTCTCCGTTGGTGTGGTGTGGTAGTTAGAAGAGGGGAGTGCCAGCTCAGGTGTCCTCCACGTCACTTGACGATGGTTCAAAATTACTGGTCGGTCGCCAAAAGCCCTCGTGTAGCTAAACAGTGCGACGTTAATAAATCAATCAATTCGATACGTTTCTGTCAGCAAAGCTAGCGCCAATGAACGCCTTGTACCAGTGCTACTTAGAATTTCTCATGAAGCTCAAGGTATGGAAGAAACAACTCTCAACTTGCTTGAAGAACTTGAAGCTAGATACAAAAGGACTGTTGGAACCAAAGTTACGACAATGCTTTAAACATGTCTTCAGTCGAGAAAAGAATGTCCTTACTGAGTTTGTACCATGTCCAACTCATTCCTTAAGCCCAACTAATTGTTTTTCTGTGGAAAAAGCCTGCACTGAAGCTACTGTATTCTTTCCTGTTGTACAAGAACTTTACAGTATTTTCGTGATCTACTCATTATTGGAACGTATTAAGAGATCATGTGCAAAGAAGCAGTGTACAAAAGCTAAAAACTGAACATAGGTTTCTTATGTTGAAATCGTTGAGGAAATTAGATGGTCTGCAAAGGCAGATGCTCTCAGAGCTCAAGTTACAAGTCGTAATGAAATAAAGAACGCTCTTGAAGATTTAATTGAGGACAATAAATACTCAGGCACCTGACACGCGAGTAACAACTGATGGATTCCGCAAAACAATTGGAAGTTTTCTCAATACTTCGTTGATGGTTATTTGGGACGCAATCTTAAAAAGAGTGGACAAACCAGTGAGATTCTACAGAAGGAAGAGCTTGACCTCTTGGCGCTACTAAGGAACTACAAATGTTACCTTTGTTTTTATCTGAAAAAAGATCCAACTTTGATCAATACGAGACAATAGCACTGCAACTAGCTAACGTGCCAAAGCCCAGCTAAGAAAAAATCAGAAAAAGGAAATTTTTTTCAGATGAGAAAAGACACCTAGATTTTGAGAATGGCTCCAGGAAAGAGATTTTAAACTGGAGTTGTGTTACCCATTATTGACACTCTTGTAACACAATTAAACAAAAGAAGGGATTGCCAAGAAGATCTCAACACGAGATTCCAAATATTCAGAAATCTTCATGAAAAGTGTAAGAAGATGAGACAAAACACAGGTGAAATACTTGGCTGAAAGAAATGACGAAGAACAGTTTGTACAAGAATGTCAGCATTTTAAAATGTATATGAAGGTGGAAAAAATAACAAGACGGGTTTCTTCCTATATTAAGAATAACAAGTTGGAAAGCACCTTCCCAAATTTAGAAGTCACAATGAAATTTACTTGATTCTTCCTGTGATAAACTGTATAGCAAGAAAAGCTTTTCTGCCTTACTGTACTGTTGAAAATTATAAGCTGAACAGTTTGATGTTCTATGCTCTCAAATGATAATACAATGGAAATTGATTTCAATAATGTCATTAATGAATTTGCAATGATCAAATCTCGAATAAAACGTTTGTTGTACAAGTACAAAAACAGCGACTCCACAAAGAATAAGGATGTCTAAAAGTAAAAGATTGTAAAGAGATAAGTGTGATGAAAAAGATGATAATTAACAAGCTAATAAACATGCAATAATGTGTACTCTATACTGTAATTGCAAACGATTTCATTTATTTACTGTACTAATTTACAAAAGGGTGGGTGTTCCGTGATGCCGCAAGCTAAGAAATAAACAAGAGTAGCCAAACCATGCCACTATCCTTTCCTTACGGCTGCCAGTCCGGGACCCGGCGAGTCCATAGGTGGTGGATAATGTTGTTGTTGCTCATGCCACCTGCTAGACATGATCAGATCGAGGCCCACGAAATTCATCGTGGCAATGGGCTAGATGTACGCATGTCGCTGGCTTTTAGCCTTGAGCACCATACAGGTGACAGTACGAATTAGCTCGGAGAAATTCCCGAATGGACGATAGATGGCGACACTACCTATCTCCACCTCCACAATTTAGGCATGGAACTGAATTGGAGGGAAATTTTCTCCAGTTCCCTGCACTCGTGATTCAGCCCACAAGACTTTCGGACCCACTGATTTAACGAGCACGTGCTCCGTGTGTACTCGGAGGGTATTTGGCGGTACGGGCATCGAACCCAGGCCTTCCGGTCCGGAGTCCGGTGCTCTAACCACTAGGCTACCTACGGGAGTGCTCTGGAAATAGGGGGCCGTAGCTATTGAAGAGCCTAGGGTGCCGGGGAAGTTAAAACCGGCCCTTATCGGGAATGATTGCATGTTGAAATTCTCATAACAGCCTGTAAGTTAATGTCAGCCAACTTGCATTTATGTTTATTCTTGTTGATATTCATACAAAAACTTTCGTCATGGAAAAGTTGCAAGATTTTGTGTCATGGCGAGTATACTCGTAATTCGCAAAAAGTAGTGACCATTGGCAATTTGAATTGTAATTTTTGAGAAAAACAAAACACATTCTCAAATTTTAAGACGAATTCATGCGTCCCCGCATGCACCGGTTGAAACAGCGTATAAGTTCGCATGCCAAATTTATTTATGTATAATGATAATGTTAGATGTTAGCCTAAAAGGGACAAAGGCAAAAGTCGGTAGGTTGATTTATAATAGGGTTCCTTCAGGTATGGTCAGTCATGGACTAAATGCGAGACACCGATCAGGCGCTGAGCCCATGGATAGCTTTGCTGGTCAGAAGTTACCTAGCTTTCACAACAACGCTACCTAGGTCAGAACAACGTTGCCTAGCTAGCTATGTTTGATGTTAGAACCATGTGCTTGCACACATTAGAGTAATTTCCCAATGCCGTGCTGCCTAAATATTAGTTAATCTATTGGGTTGGGAAAGCAAGGATGCATTCTGGTAAGGGGACTGTGATCAAGCCTGCGGCATCTACTTCAGAACTTCCTTAGTATCAAAATATTTTGTCAGTAAAATATGGTACTCTGATTCAGTGGATATCACTCACTCTTCAGGAGGAATTTGTAAATTCTTATCTTTACAGGTATTTAATTTTTTCTTGCGTTTTTCAAGTAATAGGTATGTAATATGATTTTAATGTTAACCAAATAAATAAGTATTAAAAAAATTGGCAATTTTATAAAATAAACCCAATATTTTAACGACACTTACTCTGTGATTGATGAGTGTATTCGTCATCGCTAGATTCGTCATCGCTCTATCTATCAAAACTTCTTATTACCCTTGTCCCCTTTTGGATAGCTGAAACTGTACATCGTAAACGTGAAAGGAATTTCCGTTCTGACCTCACTCCAGGATGGGGAGAAAGTGAATAATATCAAATTTCATTGATTTAACATATACTCCCGCCTCGAACCCTTCAAGTTTCAACATAAAAGAAAACTGTCATTAAATATACAGAGTATAGAATATAAAAAAAAGATATATGATACGTTGAATGAAATACCAAATTCAGACCCAATAATATTTCAGAAAATATATAAATTTTTTTTGTAAATATTGCCGCACACATAATTTGCTACAAGTCCCGACAGTCCAGTCGGCAGAGCGTCTGGAATTTTTGTTTTCATTATTAACGTATTGTTTGTCTAGGTTCTAGATGAATCTAGATCATTCTTTAGAGTGCATACTGGATATTTCTCGAATATTCGGTAAGTGTATAAAAGCCGAGTACGTCGCCAGTTGGGCGTGTTCTCAGTCCAGTGTTGTATCGAGCTTCCTCGTTAGAATAAATCTAATTGGTTGCTTAACTGAACGGTGTACTTCTTTCGAACTCCGTGACAATATATATATATATATATTATATATTTCAAATTTGATCCAAATGTCGCCCTAAAAATTTGCCGCCCCGGACAAGGGTCCGGCCCTAGAGCCACCCCTGGTTTCATATAAAATGTTGTCGTTACTAATGCCACCTGATCGGCAAAGGCCAGATCAAGGCCCACAAAATTCATCATGGTAAAGGGCTAAGAGACGCATGTCGTTAGCCGTAGCTTTGAGCATCATACAGGTGACAGTATAATTTGGCTCGGTTTCACCCCAATTTTGAGCGAGAACACCCTGAGGAATGTGTCATTCATAGAAAAATATTTACAAAGGAACTGGAAGAACTTTTGTCTATACGCATCTTACTTGACTTCCAGGTCAAAAAATTATACATTTAATTTTGTTTCCTTTCAAGAGCTATATTTTTTTATAAGATTTTTCATCATTGTGACTGAATTTTTACAATAAAATTTTTCAAGTTTAACCCTGAAAGGAATACAGTCGAACCTCTATATAACGAAGTCATAAACCCCGAAAAAAAGTTCGTTAGATGGAAAATTCGTTATATAGAGGTTTATCTTTCAATTTTCTCCATAAACCACATAAAAAAAGAATTTAATTCATGAACACTATATATAAACACTATATTCACACCTTTTTGTAAATTAATATAAATATATTTATTTTATATATCTTACCTATAAAAAAAAGAAAGAAAAACTGCAAGAAAAGTTTCTTGACGCCTTTATCCACTTCCTGAAGAATTCAATTTTTTCTTTGATGTTCAAGCACTTACGTTTTCGAACTATAGGAAACGAAGTTACCAGTACGACGGATCAATACTACAAATGAACGGAGACTAGTTCAAGGACACGAGACTCCACTGAGGTAAAAGGGGATATCGAAGATGTTTCCAGTGAACTAGACAATAGGGTTAAAAGTTGCATTCTTGGATGAAATGCCCAGAATTCTATAGCTCTCGGCGTGTTAGGCACCTAATAAAACTAGTTCAAGATTTATGACGTCCATAAAATGTGCTAAAGAGAGAATAACTCGGTCTCCAGAAATACTTCAAAAATAGGAAAAAAATTGAATCATAAGAGAAAAAGTTCGTTATATAGAAAATGTACTTCGCTATAGGGAGGTTATTTTGTGAAGAATATCGTGAAATGTTCTTGGTTCCAGGAAAAAGTTCGCTATATAGAGGTTCGTTATATGGAGGTTCGACTGTACTTCAAAACCTTCCCTTTGTGATTGTAGCAATATTTATTCATTTGTATACATGATTTAAAAAACAACTCATTAAACTATATAAAAGGTCCAGAGAGTGAGAGAATTACATTAATGTTGCATTATTAAAGCCACAAGAAGGTTGTTAGTGAAAGATTTCGTAATTTTCAACCTCGGTCAAGTGACGAGGGCGACACATGAGCTGGCAACCTCCTCTCCTAACCACCACAACAAAACGACGGGAGGACATTGAACCTCTATAGATTTTATGTAAATCGGCCTTCTCTACAAGGCAGGTCTTCTAAGGCACCAGGACTCGAACCTGTGACATTCCAACATCGAGTTCGAGACCATAACCACCATGTTACTGTAGCCACTATAAAGAAGGAAATAAAATTATTTAAATTTTTAAAAATCAAATTTTAAAGCAAACGTAAAAAGAACAGACGATGTAAAATTTCCAAACCTTTAATTAAACATAGTATTTTATATGTACTAGCATAAAATGAACAGTAAAATAAATAAATAACATTAAAACATTTAAAACACTTTATACAAAGTTTGTTAATATGTTTTTATAATAATTACGCTCAGCAGAAAAAAGTCTGAGCGGGCCCCAGAAATTTATAAAAGAATCATTGTTGCAAATAGATGTTCTTGAAGAGTTATTTAAAATCCAGTTTTCTCTCAAATAAAGAACTAAATTACTTCTTTACAAAAGTTTTATAAGATCTGTCCTCACTTAAGCATCAGAGACTTGGCCATTGACTTTACGTGATGAAGAAACTTTAGGAATTTTCAAGAGAAAGATTTTGCGCTGCATTCTTGGTGGAATCCAGGTGAATGGATCATGGAGAAGATCTAACTTAGAACTCTATAAAATTTAAAAACAACCTGATATTGTAAAATTTGTCAAATTACAGAGACTTTGTGACGGATCTATTCGCGATCCTTCCACCAATCCTCTTGGGAAATCTTTGGGCTATCAATTCGCGTTATTCACAACCAACCCTTCGGAAGAAATCGTGATATGCAAAACAAGTTTACTATATATAATCGAAGTTTTCTAGCTAGAATAGAGAGTAGGAGTGGATGCAAACCAGAAATAAGGTGAGATAGTTACTGACAGGTATCATTATTGAATTATTGTGAATAAATACTTATTAAGAGAAAGATTTAAAGTGACGATTGATCACTGAGATTAAATTAAGGTATCCGACTACGTTTGGAACCATGATTTTAAAAAAGCGCATAAATGGATAATTGTCATGATATTTAGTGTCACTTAGATTAGAATACATGTATAAAATTGTTTTAAGGACAATTTGACAAAAAAATATTTAAATACAATATTTTGGCAAAAAATTAACTTAGAATAATCTTTTTTCCAAATGTTCTCCTTTTGCGAAAAATGCTTCTATTATAATAATATTTTGCCTTTATATAGCTCAGACCTCTCTACAGAGGCTCAACTAGAAGTTTTGAAAAATTCACATTATTTTCAGAGTTACCACTCATTTAAATAATTATTGTCGTTTTTTTCTTAAAATTGCTACCCTCTGTTATCGTAAAATATGGATAAACCCACTTCTAAGTTATATATTTCAAAAATTCTAGTTGCGCCTCTGTACAGATGTCTAAGCTATATACAGGCAAAATATTATTATAATAGAAGCATTTTTCACAAAAGGAGAACATTTGGAAAAAAAATTATTCTAAGTTAATTTTTTGCCGAAATATTGTATTTAAATAAAAAAATTTTGTCAAAATGTCCTTAAAACAATTTTATACATGTATTCTAATCTAAGTGACACTAAATATCATGACAATTATCCATTTATGCGCTTTTTTAAAATCACGGTTCCGAACGTAGTCGGATACCTTAATATTAGATTAAATTGGTTAATAGATTTGAGATCCTATATAAAGCAAGGATCGAGTTTGATAGTCTCCTTATCTTTCGAGTATTTCTTCGTTGTTGTTGATTGAATTTGTGTCGTTACATTGTGTGATCAATAAATAGATTGATTGGATCATGGCGAGTGTTTCTTTCCTACCTCCCACATATCTAGGTGTCCAAGAAAAAAAGTGAAGACCTCTTACAACTTAAATGGGCTGGCAAAGCCCATGGGAATTGACTTCGGGGCAGACCCCCATTAAGATGGATTGACTTTGTCGAAAAAGACCTAAATATCTTAAACATCGAAAATTGGAAAACAGTTGCCAAAAGTAGAGATATCTGGAGAAGGCCAGGGCTGTCGAGCCATTGAAGGAGTAGAACAAAGTATGGTAACCCAATAAACGAGTTTTAAACTTTTTTCTTCAAGATATTTGGATGAATAATTTCATAAAAGAAATCTGCAAAATAAAGCACAGAATTTAGCTAAAAAAAAAGGTGTCAAATTTAAAGATGTACATTAAGAATTTACATTTTTCTCGGAAAACGCAAAGAAATTTTGGAGTCTTCAAATAATATAAATTTGATTATTATAGACTTAGAAAGAAAGCGCTATCTTAAAAATTTTAAATAGCACGTTATTTTCTAATGAATATATGCATATTAAGAATTTAAGTAGATGTATCTAACTTTTTTTTGACGAAACTTAAAATGTTGCTGATATTTCTAATTAAGTAGTGATAATCAAGAAAAAAATTCATACATTGAAGAATTTTGCTGGTTGAGGTGAAAACTGCAGTATTAATATTTAATAGTTATAAATATAGAGATACATATAGAAATTAACTTTTTTATTTCTTACAAATTTAGAGAAACATATGATAGGTACAGAGTTAAGTACATTAACTTTTCTAACTTACTCTAATTATTTTTGCATCCCATCCACAAAATTCAACAGTACTTTAGATATATTACATATCGTCGGTCTATTTATCAGAAAGCGTAACTCCACAAAGGAAACTAATTTTGATATTCGAGTGCTATACGCCAAGCTCTCTTTGGCACTATTCCTTAATCATGCTAAACGGTACAAATGACTACACATGACCACATGATACAAATATCAAGGTAACCATATTGTAATGTTATGGCCCATCTTGACAAATATGAACAACAACTTTGCGCGTAGCACTCCGGTATCAAACTGGCACCCCAAATGGAGTTACGCATTCTGATAATTAGGCTGATGATATTTCAGTGATTGAGAGTTATATTATAGTCACACTATAAAGCTGCATGAGGACTATTGGTGACGGACCTCGTAATTTTGAACCATGGTCAAGTGCGGGGACAAAACCTAAGTTGCCTCCCTCAAACTCCTTCCACACGACACCAGTGGTAGCAGGGCCGGCTTTAGCAGTTTTGCCGCCCCGGATAAAAATAGAAAATGCCACCCCTCTCTCAAAAGCAAAAAATAATTTTAAAAAATTGTCGTCCACATAGATACACATATTTAAAACGAATAATTCTTGCGAACAAAAAGGCAGCATTACAATATTATATATATACAAAATAATTCGACGTTAAGGACATAATTACCTGCTATTAATTCAAACGAGTGAAAAGTAAAAGAAGGAATCGCCCATTTCAATGTGCCAATTTTTTTAAAAAAGAGTCTACTGATGGTGGGGATCACAAAAATTTATTTTACATTTTAGTAACTACACTCAAGACCAAAATAAAACACTTCCGAACTCTCTATCTACAAAAAACTCTTATTGTCCCTGTCCCCTTTTGGATAGTTGACACCGGACGTCGTATGGGTGAAAGGAATGTCCATGCTGACCCTACTCCGGGATGGGGGAAAGTTACTGGAGAAAGATGTGTAAACTTATCAAATTTCACTATTGAACATATACTCACGCCTCTAACTCAAGTTTCAATGTAAAAGAAAATTGACATTAAACATACATACAAAATAAGGAAGTAAGATACAATAAAGGAAATACCAAATTTACACTCAATAGTGTTTCAGAAAATATATCAAGTTTTTGCAGCAAAGAAAAACATATACCGTAAAATCCGGCGAATAACGCGCACTTTTAACACAAAAAACAAGATCGAAATTTAGGGGTGCGCGTTATACGCCGAGTATAAAAATGAGAGCTTTAAAAAAAATGAGTATTAAAACAAATTTAGACTTATATATTGAAATACTGTTTTTTTAAAAGAAATAACATACCTTATGATCTTTCATTGTTGGATAACATGAAAAAGCATTTTTTTTACCATTTTAAGGAGAATAAACGTACACTGTTTATTGTTACAATTAATCCATTCAGGCGATTTTCTAGGATCCACTTCTCAACACTTTTTCTAGAATAGGCCATTTCGTTACTCCTTTACTTAAAGCACATTTTTCTTTGACATGTTAATTATTGTCATTTCATTTTTTTCCCCACTCCCTTATGAAGCTTTCGCCAATATCAAACATCCTTGCTGCAGCACGATTTCCATTTTCTTTTGCAAATTGAATCATTTAGATCTTGAAACCGGCATTGTGTTTTGCTCCGTTTACCGGGACCCATCTTAAGTTCTCGCTGTTTGAAGCGTATTCATTATTATTCATAATATTGAATATACTACTACAGACAGCGAGAGTAATAAGTCTCAGGCTTGTTCTAATTTATTTCAAAATTAATCGTCCGCCTCGTACATCACATGAAAGAGGAAAAAGGAATCAATGTTTATAGAAAAGCGTGGGAAAAATCCAGCCATGGCGTTGATTCGGTCTCTCCCCCCTCCCTTCTTGCGTTTAAGGATTGTATAATTCTAGAAGTATACTATTTTTCTCAAAAGAGAGTCTGGAATGATTCATCCATTAAATAATGACTTCAAAACATAAGAAAATTGCACACGCACATTTTAAATTTTTTCGTAAAAAAAGGGGGTGCGCGTTATACGGCGAATATACCTAAAAATTAAAAAATACAGCTTGAAAGTATAGGTGCGCGTTATACGCCGGATTTTACGGTACGTATATATTTTTTAAATTCAATCAAATGCCGCCCCGGACAAGGGTCCGGTTTGTCCGGCCCTAGAGCCGTCCTTGGTGGTAGGGAGCTTGAGTTTCGACATATTTAACGTACATTGACCAACCAGAGAGCAGCTTCTAAGCTCTCATCCCTGCCAAAAATGCCTTCCACACCATTATGAAGAAGGCACGCCTTTCGGATCTCCTCGCCTCATCCAATGATTATCATGCCTCTCAGCAGAATGAAAAATCTCCATTGTCGCCTGGTTCCCCATGCTTTCACAGTCCAGATACCCACAGAAGAACGCCTATTACATACATTGACCCCTTCTGCTCGGCGGGGCTTCAGCGTTACTTGATTCGAACTCGTGACATGCCAGCCACGAGTCCGTGCCCTTAACCAATAGGCTAACGTGGCCACTTATTTCTTATGACAGAACTGTGAATGTGTTATGCTATTTATCATTCTATATATGATATTTTACAATAAAAATGTTTACCAATAAAATGATTTATTTTGAAAAAATAATCTTTTTACTACGGACTCTTGTTTAAAGTTCTAAAATTTTAATCAAATATTATTAATCCTATTTTTATTGGCTATGGTCTATAAACACAAATTTAAACTTAATGCTATCATTATTTAAAAACTGGTTACGATCTCTGAAAGATTCCAAATCGTGTTGATTAAAACATTGATTTTTGTTTTGCAAGGAGAAAAGTGATTTTTTAAACACGTTTCCTTATTTCAACATTTTCAAGCTCTAAAATTTTGCAGTTGATATAATTTAGTAATAATAAATCTTTAGTAATTATAAAATATTTTTAAAATAATTTTTCATGGGTTTTTGAGATTTACAAGTTTTTAAATGTTTATTAACTTTTATCAGAAAATAATTGATTAAGGAGCAAAAAAATTTAATACCTTATCATTGACTGAATGGAAATTCTATTTTAATTCTTACATGGATGTTTAAACTATGTCAATTATAATTTTTGCTATAAGTGTAGTTGAATATGGTTCAAATATTGAAATATAAATTGTACAAAATGGAATTCACTCATTTTTATTGAAAACAATTTTTATATCTTATACAATGCTTAGAGGGAAAAAAATCTTAGAATTATTTTACGCAAATGTATATAAAAGTATTTTACTATAAATGAAACAATAACTTCAATAAAAAATTTTCTTAAGCTGATTGTGATAAGTTGTGGCAAAAGGTGTAATATTGTTGTAGTTTCACCAACAGACATATTCTTGAGGACAGTACATTTATTTACTATGAATATGAAAATTTTTAAAATGAAAGGACCCACGCGGGTAATATTTCAAAATGGCCACCGACCTAACGCGCCGGTGCCGAGAAGCTATATCTATTAAACACAAAAGAACACATTCTTACCGGAGGGGAGCACAGTGCGCGTCCTGGTGAAGGGAGGAAACACTACATCCCCCCACGCCATATTGATGTGTCACACATGATACTCAATCTGATTATAAAGCATAAAATAATATACATTCATATCATACACTAATACACAAGTAACTAGCATTACCTCACACATAAAAAAATATGAAAAATAAGTATACATAACACAAATTACACAAAACTAAATTAAGAATACTATTTTGATATGATTAATTATACCATAATAATCAAGAAAATTGTAATTTAAGGAATTCACAGAAAAAACAACATTAATCTAAAAAAATATAATTCTAAAAGAAACATTAGTATTTTTTAAAAATGTTAATAGACACACAAATAAAATAATGAGATACACAAAATGAAATAAAGAAAATAATTATTCACTAAATCTAAAATTTTCTTTTTAAAATTGAAAAGCACATTTGTTACACCAATCGGGAGAGTGCATCAGCATGAGGCATTTTCACACCAGGACAATGTTTGATTGTCACACTGAACTTTTGTAGTGCAAAAGCCCATCTTTGTAGCCTCGCAGATTGTGGTGCACTTTTTGTTAAGTAAGGTAAAGGGTTATGATCAGTATAAAATTCAATTTCAGTCCCAAATACCCATACTTCGAACTTTTTTAAACTCCACACAATCGCAAATGCCTCTCGTTCAATAGTTGACCATGACTGTTGAGTCTTGCTTAATTTTTGACTTGCATAAGCAATTGGGTAACACTTATCATCACATTTTTGTGAAAGGCAAGCAGCTATGCCAATTTGCGATGCATCTGAATGAATGGTATACGGTTTATCAGGCACTGGAGAGTACAGCGATGGTGCTTCCACTAAAGCCTTTATAAGAAGATGAAAAGAGGAATCATGTTTTTCAGTCCAGGGATGGAATCAGGTACTCTCTTTTTAGTGAGTTCTGTCAATGGTTACACAAGTTCTGAATATTTAGGAATATATTCGCGTTAGTAATTACACAGTCCAAGTACACTGCGAAACTCCTTCTTCGTTTTAGGCATTGGTAAGTTGTTGATAACTGCAGTCTTTTATGGATCTGGTTCATGCTTACCAGAACCGATAATATGACCCAAATATTTAATTTGAGTTTTTCCAAAGGCACACTTTTTGAGGTTCACAGTGAAATTTAACTCTGAAAGTTTCGTTAAAATAGTATCCAGATGAAGAAGATGTTCTTCCCAATTTTTGGAGAAGATTGCGATGTCGTCGATGTAGGCACGTGAAAATTCTCTATAACACGATAATGCTTTGTTCATTTCAAGCTGAAATGTGGCAGAGGCATGTTCCAAACCAAAACTCATCACCCTGAAACGGTACTG